>CM044557.2:28321365-28455575 GCA_024416835.2 Perccottus glenii
GGCTCTTGGAGCTCCTCTGGATCGTCTCCAGAGCCTGGATCCTGAGACTGAGCTGTCGGATGTTTCCCTCGAGTTCAGCTTCACTCAGGTCCACTCTCTGAGTCAGACGGCTCAGCGTCCACCACAGCTCCCTTCATTCAAACAAGACACTGTTCCATTATGTGTTAAAACTGTTTATACCCATCTGAAGGAAATATAAGAGTTAATGACGCGTGTCTCCAGCTGCAGAATCAGAACGTGTGCATGGGGCTGTTTATGGCATCAACAGATTCACAATAATTGTAAACAAATACAGTGCCTTGCGAAAGTATTCGGCCCCCTTGAACTTTGTGACCTTTTGCCACATTTCAGGCTTCAAACATAAAGATATGAAACTGTAATTTTTTGTGAAGAAAAGTGGGACACAATCATGAAGTGAAACGAAATTTATTGAATATTTCAAAATTTTTAACAAATAAAAAAAATTGGGCGTGCAAAATTATTCAGCCCCTTTACTTTCCGTGCAGCAAACTCTCTCCAGAAGTTCAGTGAGGATCTCTGAATGATCCAATGTTGACCTAAATGACTAATAATGATAAATGGAATCCACCTGTGTGTCAAGTCTCCGTATAAATGCACCTGCACTGTGATAGTCTCAGAGGTTCGTTTAAAGCTCAGAGAGCATCATGAAGAACAAGGAACACACCAGGCAGGTCCGAGATACTGTTGTGGAGAAGTTTAAAGCTGGATTTGGGAAACCAAGCTTTAAACATCCCAAGGAGCACTGTGCAAGCGATAATATTGAAATGGAAGGAGTATCAGACCACTGCAAATCTACCAAGACCTGGCCGTCCCTCTAAACTTTCAGCTCATTCAAGGAGAAGACTGATCAGAGATGCAGCCAAGAGGCCCATGATCACTCTGGATGAACTGCAGAGATCTACAGCTGAGGTGGGAGACTCTGTCCATAGGACAACAATCAGTCGTATACTGCACAAATCTGGCCTTTATGGAAGAGTGGCAAGAAGAAGGACAATTCTTAAAGATATCCATAAAAAGTGTCGTTGAAAGTTTGCCACAAGCCACCTGGAGACACACCAAACATGTGGAAGAAGGTGCTCTGGTCAGATGAAACCAAAATCGAACTTTTTGGCAACAATGCAAAACGTTATGTTTGGCGTAAAAGCAACACAGCTCATCACCTGAACACACCATCCCCACTGTCAAACATGGTGGTGGCAGCATCATGGTTTGGGCCTGCTTTTCTTCAGCAGGGACAGGGAAGATGGTTAAAATTGATGGGAAGATGGATTGAGCCAAATACAGGACCATTCTGGAAGAAAACCTGATGGAGTCTGCAAAAGACCTGAGACTGGGACGGAGATTTGTCTTCCAACAAGACAATGATCCAAAAGATAAAGCAAAATCTACAATGGAATGGTTCACAAATAAACATATCCAGGTGTTAGAATGGCCAAGTCAAAGTCCAGACCTGAATCCAATCGAGAATCTGTGGAAAGAACTGAAAACTTCTGTTCACAAATGCTCTCCATCCAACCTCACTGAGCTCGAGGAGGAATGGGCAAAGATTTCAGTCTCTCGATGTGAAAAACTGATAGACATAACCCAAGAGACTCACAGCTGTAATCGCAGAAAAAGGTGGCGCTACAAAGTATTAAGTTAAGGGGGCTAAATAATTTTACACGCCCAATTTTTCAGTTTTTTATTTGTTAAAAACGTTTGAAATATCCAATAAATTTTGTTCCACTTCATGATTGTGTCCCACTTGTTGTTGATTCTTCACAAAAAATTACAGTTTCATATCTTTATGTTTGAAGCCTGAAATGTGGCAAAAGGTTGCAAAGTTCAAGGGAGCCGAATACTTTCGCAAGGCACTGTAAAACGAATTGGAATGTAATGAAACGTGAATAAAAATGGAAAAGTAACCGTAGCCTTGAAAGTGTAAACAAAGTAAATATTTTGTAAAAGGCTTTTTTGTAATATGAACTACGTTTACGATCCCTAACCTTTGCTTTTACAATTCATAAGTTGCAATTAAGAAAATACTCAATTATTCACGAGTCTGTGTTGGGGGGTCGGGCTCAGGAAGGTGACGTTGTGAATATCCCAGAGCAGAAAATTTAAAAACACTTCTTCAGCTTATCAGAGGTAAGTATAGTAATATGTTTTTTTTTTTTCACAATAAACAAATTGTCTGTGAAGGTTCTCAGTCATCCAGGTCATCTTGAAGAAAAGAAGAAAAACGTTTCATCACATGCTGCGTCAAAAGCTGGTCCATCCTAAAGACAAGACCCCCACAAATAGAGTAATGTAGTTTATACAGTTTGACAGTTATGTTGGAGAAACAAAACAACAGCTTCACAAGAGGATGTATCAGCACAGAAGAGCCAATCCTGGAGGACCTGAGTCTGCAGTCCACCTCCACCTCAAAGAGAAAGGACAGCAATGCCCAATTTTGTCCAGAGAGGCCAGATGGTCTGAGAGAGGGGTGAAGGAAGCCATTTTTGTTAAAATGGAAAAGCCTTCTTTAAACAGAGGAGGTGGCCTCAGATTCATGTTGCCTAGTATTTACAACAGTGTTTTGAAACCTAAACCAGAACAGTTTGACTCTAGAACAACAACACCTGAATGGAACAGTGTCACTAACGACTCTCCTGAGCCTTATAACGACTCTCACATCAAGTCTCTCTCTGCGCTATGAGACCAGAACAGTCTGGTCCAATCAGGTGTGGTTTCAGGTCAAACTCCTCCCTCTAGAGATAAAGCTCAGCTCTCTTACAGTTGATCTAAGAATTGATTACTGAAAACTGATGCTTTTACATTAACCTTTTTGTCCATCCATCCATCTTCTACCGCTTATCCGGGGCCGGGTCGCGGGGGCAGCAGTCTAAGCAGAGACGCCCAGACTTCCCCCTCCCCAGACACTTCCTCCAGCTCTTCCGGAGGGATACCGAGGCGTTCCCAGGCCAGCCGAGAGACATGGTCCCTCCAGCGTGTCCTAGGTCTTCCCCGGGGTCTCCTCCCGGTGGGACATGCCAGGAACACCTCCCTAGGGGAGGCGTCCAGGAGGCATCCGAAACAGATGCCCGAGCCACTTCAGCTGGCTCCTCTCGATGTGGAGGAGCAGCGGCTCTACTTTGAGCTCCTCCCGAGTGACCGAGCTTCTCACCTTATCTCTAAGGGAGCGCCGCTTGTATCCGGGATCTTGTTCTTTCGGTCATGACCCAAAGCTCATGACCATAGGTGAGAGTAGGAACGTAGATTGACCGGTAAATCGAGAGCTTTGCCTTACAGCTCAGCTCCTTCTTCACCACGACAGACCGGTACATCGACCGCATCACTGCAGAAGCTGCACCGATCCGTCTGTCAATCTCACGTTCCCTCCTCCCCTCACTCGTGAACAAGACCCCAAGATACTTGAACTCCTCCACTTGAGGCAGGATCTCTCCACCAACCTGAAGGGGGCAAGTCTAACCTTTTTGTCCATAAACAAATTCTAATTGCCACTTTGCGACCAGGGGTCAGGGCCAGAGACAGGATTCATCCCAAAACCCCCCTTCTTCCCCAACACAGGCTAAATAATTAATGAGTATATTCTTAATTGTAACTTTTGGCTAAGCATTTTACAAAATATTTTCTTTGTTTACACTTTTATGGCTACGGTTACAATTTTACGTTTTTAAGCTTATGTTTGGGCTTCTAGGTTTATGATTCCAATCCCTTTCTTTCATTTATGATTAATGGGGTGCAGTGGCTCAGTGGTAGAGCGGTCGTCCTTCAACCGGAAGATAGGTGGTTTGATTCCCGCCCACAGTTCATACTGTCGTTGTGTCCTTGGACAAGGCACTTAACCCACCTTGCCTCCAGTGCTGTTCCAGCTGTAACTCTGGTGAATGGAAGCTTCATATAAGTCGCTTTGGATAAAAGACTAAATGTAATTAATGTGAGCCGTATTGATGCCACAGCTGTGAGGGGTTAATTTGCTGCAAATGACTCACAGGTCATTATTAAATTTCAAGTTTCCCTCTTTTTTCTGGGCTTTAGGCTCTGTTGATTAATATACAGTTTGAATTTATACAGGTTCATGTTTGTTTTGAGCCACTAACAGTGGCCTTTTCATAACACTAGACTGAATAATAAAGTGTAATCTTGTCTGAAACCTTCATGGCGATGTAAAGACATGTTGGAGAGGTTAACCTGAGTCGTACTTGTAGACTTGCTGTTTGCAAGAGGAGCTCGTCACTGCTGCGACGGCTCTGAGGCCTTTAGAGGCGTGTTCCACAAACTGCTGCTTCAGTGCTCGCTCCTGCCTCGCGCTCGTCCACGTGCCCTTCTCATACACGTACAGTAAACCGTACAGCGACACGGACAGCGCCACCACCCTCCAGCCGACGGTACGCCACATCTGTGACAGGAAGGAACACATCACAGCCAGATTTCATCCTGGATCCTAGATGAGACACACGTTTCAAGTGGGTCCAACATTCTGCCAGGAAGGGCTGTAACAGAACATCTGGACTTAAAGTAATGTAGTGGCTCAGGAGGAAGAACGGTTATCCAATAAATGAAAGGTTAGTGGGTCTATTCCCACTCTCCCCAGTTCATACTGTCGTTGGGCCGTGACTCCGGTGTCTGAATGTGTGACTGTGGAGTGAAAGAATGGAGTCTCTACAAATGCACTTAATCTGAGCCATTATTATTATCATTATTATTATTATTATTAAAATGCGTACCCCATGGGGGCCAATGGAATTATAGATTTGTACAAGAAGTAACAGACTATGATCAGCTCTACAAACTACAGTAGTTCTGATTGGCTCAGCTGCTTCACCTTTTAGATGTTCTGCTACAAAAAAAACAACAGAGACACAACTGAGACACAACAGAGAGACAACAGACACAACAGACACAACAGAGAGACAACAGAGACACAACAGAGACACAACAGAGAGACAACAGAGACACAACAGAGAGACAAACGAGAGACAACAGAGAGACAACAGAGAGACAAACGAGAGACTAACGAGAGACAAAAGAGACACAACAGAGACACAAACGAGAGACAAACGAGACACAACAGAGACACAACAGAGAGACAACAGAGACACAACAGAGAGACAAACGAGAGACAACTGAGACACAACAGAGAGACAACAGACACAACAGACACAACAGAGACACAACAGACACAACAGAGACACAACAGAGAGACAACAGAGACACAACAGAGACACAACAGAGAGACAAACGAGAGACAAACGAGACACAACAGAGACACAACAGAGAGACAACAGAGACACAACAGAGAGACAAACGAGAGACAACAGAGAGACAACAGAGACACAAACGAGAGACTAACGAGAGACAAAAGAGACACAACTGAGACACAACAGAGAGACAAACGAGAGACAACAGAGACACAACAGACACAACAGAGAGACAACAGAGAGACAAACGAGAGACAACAGAGACACAACAGAGAGACAACAGAGACAACAGAGACACAACAGAGAGACGAACGAGAGACAACAGAGACACAACAGAGAGACAACAGAGACAACAGAGACACAACAGAGAGACTAACGAGAGACACAACTGAGACACAACAGAGAGACAAACGAGAGACAACAGAGAGACAACAGAGACACAAACGAGAGACTAACGAGAGACAAAAGAGACACAACAGAGACACAAACGAGAGACAAACGAGACACAACAGAGACACAACAGAGAGACAACAGAGACACAACAGAGAGACAAACGAGAGACAACAGAGAGACAACAGAGAGACAAACGAGAGACAAACGAGACACAACAGAGACACAACAGAGAGACAAAAGAGACACAACAGAGAGACAAATGAGAGACAACAGAGAGACAACAGAGACACAAACGAGAGACTAACGAGAGACAAAAGAGACACAACAGAGACACAAACGAGAGACAAACGAGACACAACAGAGACACAACAGAGAGACAAACGAGAGACAACAGAGAGACAACAGAGAGACAAACGAGAGACAAACGAGACACAACAGAGACACAACAGAGAGACAACAGAGACACAACAGAGAGACAAACGAGAGACAACAGAGAGACAACAGAGACACAAACGAGAGACTAACGAGAGACTAACGAGAGACAAAAGAGACACAACTGAGACACAACAGAAAGACAAACGAGAGACAACAGAGACACAACAGACACAACAGAGAGACAACAGAGAGACAAACGAGAGACAACAGAGACACAACAGAGAGACAACAGAGACAACAGAGACACAACAGAGAGACAAACGAGAGACAACAGAGACACAACAGAGAGACAACAGAGACAACAGAGACACAACAGAGAGACAAACGAGAGACAACAGAGACACAACAGAGAGACTAACGAGAGACACAACTGAGACACAACAGAGAGACTAACGAGAGACACAACTGAGACACAACAGAGAGACAACAGAGAGACAACAGAGACACAACTGAGACAACAGAGAGACAACAGAGACACAACAGACACAACAGAGAGACAACAGAGACACAACAGAGACACAACAGAGACACAACAGAGAGACAACAGAGAGACAAACGAGAGACAACAGAGAGACAACAGAGACACAAACGAGAGACTAACGAGAGACAAAAGAGACACAACTGAGACACAACTGAGACACAACAGAGAGACAACAGAGAGACAACAGAGACACAACTGAGACACAAACTGCTGCTTCAGTGCTCGCTCCTGCCTCGCGCTCGTCCACGTGCCCTTCTCATACACGTACAGTAAACCGTACAGAGCTCATGTTGAGATGTGAATTATCTCATTACGTACCACTCCTCCAACGACCAACACTGCCATCGTCGTTCTGGATGTTACCGACACCAGCCCTGTTGCTATGGAAACCACGGCCTCCTCTTTAAAGATGGAGCTCTGTTAAAACAAACAGGAAACAAATAATAATGAATGTAGAGATGCATCTGAGTTTCCCTCTATTTACTTTCACTCCGTTTTACTCTTCAGCTGCTCTAACCTGTGTCTGTGGGTCGTGTCCGGTCAGCTCTCTCCTGGCGTTGGCCACTTCTATGAACCTTGACACCAGCGCGGTCCAGCCCAGACTGAACTGGAAGTTGATGTTCTCTTCAAAGTCGGCGCAGATTGCAGCCATGTTGAGGTCGTAGGTCAGATCGAATGAGGAAGACGAGGAGAGGAGCTGCTGCTGGACCGAGGCCGAGAGCAGAGGACGCACACTTTCTGAAGAGAAGATGGAGAAACTGGAGCCATAGGCTTATCTCAGCTGTAACACATTCATCAGAAACACTGGCTTGTTGCTCGTCATTTGTGATTGAAGTAAGATTTTTTTGAAAGCTTCATTTGGAACCATATTGCAAAGTCAGATTAACCAGAGAAAGGGAAAAGTTTTTTCTCGTCCACTTTGTTGTGTCTTATGCTGTTGCTAGAGCAGCTAAAATACAGTAATGTTCATAAAGACAGTTATGATCAGCTGAGATTCTCCTGTGATGCACTGGTTTAATGAAGAGCAGGAAAACGTAAGGAACAAACATAGTGTACTTTCTTGGTTTATTCAAATTAAACGGTAGAGGGGGAAGAGAGGGGAGAGAGGAGAGAGGGGGCAGACAGAGGGAGGCAGACAGAGAGGACCGGGACAGACAGACAAGACATTTATTTATGTATATCACAACAACAGTCGCCTCAAAGGGCTTAACAGACTGAACTAGACAACATCCCCTGTCCTTAGACCCTCCATCAGGGTCAGAGGAAAAACTCCAAAAAAAACCCAGCCGGAAAAAAAGAGAAACCTCAGGGAGAACCACAGAAGGAGGGATCCACTCCCAGGACGGACAGGCCGTGCAGGAATGTGTCCAGGACAGTTGAAAAATACATAGAAATACACAAACATATTCACAAAAATATATATATATATATATATTTATATATTGGCAGAGTCCACTCTGTGTGTGTGAGGGTGGATGGGACCGCAGCCAACATCAGAGTAACAGGGGGGGGCAGACTGTGACCCTAAGGGCAAGGAGGGTTCAGTGTCTTGCCGAAGGACACAACGACAGTATGAACCGGAGAGAGCAGGAATCAAACTGCCAACCTCTGGTTATAGGACGACCGCTCTACCACTGAGCCACTGTACTTTTTTTATTGCCGCTTTATGCAGCCTCTAAATATTATTTATCCAAATCTGTGTGTTTAATGTTTTCATGATTTGGTCTGAACAGACCTGAACAGAACCACGTCAGCGTTTCAGCTGCTTACGCTTCAATCATAGACACAGAACATTCAACTCAGTTTTCTTCTCTTATTCAAAGGGCTCCTCACACAGTTTGAACTCAGTCAGGGGTAAAAGTCTGTGAAGGTTCTCATTCATCCAGGTCATCTTGAAGAAAAGTTTAAAGCAAAAGCATCTGGACTAAAACTATGAGACCAGAACAGCCTGGTCCAATCAGAGTTAGTTTCAGGTTAAGCCCTCCTCTAGAGATAAAGCTCTCTTACAGTTGATCTCAGAATTGATAAAGTCTCTTGGAATCAGAGACACAACATCTTCAACTTGAAAACTGAGTCCAGATGCTTTTACTTTAACCTTTTCATCAGGGGTAAAAGAGAAACCTCATAACACACTTTTCTAAAATGGATCTGTTTGAAACAGGAGACTTTTGGTAAACACCTCATAAAAGCTGGAATCCTGTACACTTTCAATCTTAGAAGAAGTCTGTGGATAAACATTTGTGACTCTAACCAGTCATGTGCCTCTGTGCCTCTCTGGTGTCTCGGACGATGCAGACGGAGCAGCGGGCCGTCAGGAAGCCCACCAGACGCTCCTCCATGTGCTGCACCAGCTTCTGCAGATTCAGAGAAAAAAGACGTACGTGTAATTAAAGGACTGGTTACTCTGGGGCCATTTGGTTAAACTCACAGATTTGTAGAGGTCTAAAGTCTCAGGCGTTGGGTTAAAATCTGCTCTGAACTCCTCGACTAACACAGGAAGAGTCCGGATCTGATCCAACAGCGCCGCACCGACCTGCAGGAGTCAAAATACATAAAAAAGTATTACTTTAGGATAATAGGATAATTAGGCCCGAGCCGGTGATGACTGGGAGGGCCTATTGTTTTTGCTCTGATTTTTTTTTTTTTTTTTTTTCTTCCGACCCAATGATCCTAAATTTGACCCAGTGAACATGCACGAAAAGTCATTTTATTGGTCCCAGACTTCAAGCTCGGCGAAAAATTTATGTATTTGAAGTCGGAAAAAAATACGAAAAATGACTCAGTGGCGACCCCTACAAAATCAAAATACATTGGGCCTATGGAAAGTGAAAGTAACTTTTTTCCAACGTAGAAAAATGAAACTTGGTATATCCATAGGACACCTCAGGGCAAACAGAAAAATCAATGACAGTCACACCCTAAACTTAACAGGAAGTCCGCCATGTGGGGTGAAAAGCCACTAAAATCGCACTTGCGCAGAAAGATGCAAATCATTGTGTTTTAATCTAAATGGCCCCAAATTTGGTGAGTATCATCTAGACACGTGTGCCAACCAAAGTTGTGACTTTGTTTTGATATCTTATCGGGTATGGGTGTGGCAAGCCTGTAACGAGGTGGCCATTTTGTGAAAATAAAACGTCTCTTAACTCTCAAACGCCTTCTCGGATCGAGTTGGACCCAAAAAGGCGTTTGTGCACATTCATGACCTGAACAAAAAATATGTAAATAAAAGGGTTATCTTTAGAAATGGCTCTCCAGCGCCCCTACAAACTTATAATGGGACCCAAGAATTTAGTTTGTCATAGAGACATAAAACTTGGTACACACATCTCTTATGTCATGACGAGCATAAAAGCCAATGACAACCACCCCCTATCTGTAAATGTGTTGCCATAGCAACGTCCCAAAAATGTGAAAAAAGTCAATGGGAAGTGAAATTTTTAGTTTGTTGTAGGCAAATGAAACTTGGTACATACATCCACCATGGGCTTATGAACAAAAAAGCCAATGGGGACCACACTCTATCACACACGGGAAGGCGGCCATTTTGAATTGAAAATGTGAACCGACTTAAAATACACCTCTTTTTTAAAAGTACACAGACAATAGCTGCTTCATTCCACAGACACCAAACTTGGGCAAAATGAGCTAAACATATGTATGTAAAAGAGACAAGCGTTTTTCTAGACTTTTTTGCTCAAGTTATATTTTTTTAAATTATAATTCGGTATATATTTTTTATCATATTTTTCGCAAAATGATCCTCAATTTAACCCAGGAAACGTACAACTGAAAGTCATTTTTATTGGTCCCAGATTTCAAGCCCGGCGAAAAATTGATGTATTTGAAGTCCCCGAAAAAAAATTACGAAAAATGACTCAGTGGCGACCCCTACAAAATCAAAATACATTGGGCCTATGGAAAGTGAAAGTAACTTTTTTCCAACGTAGAAAAATGAAACTTGGTACATTCATGGGACACCTCAGGGCAAACAGAAAAGTCAATGACAGTCACACCCTAAACTCAACAGGAAGTCCGCCATGTGCGGTGAAAGCTGACCACTAAAATCGCACTTGCGCAGAAAGATGCAAATCATTGTGTTTTAATCTAAATGGTTGTTGATATCTTATCTCCAGCCCCCCTACAAACTTATAATGGACCCAAGAATTTAGTTTGTCATAGAGACATGAAATTTGGTACACACATCTCCTATGTCATGAGGAGCATAAAAGCCAATGACAACCACCCCCTATCTATAAATGTGTTGCCATTCCCAAATATGTGGAAAAAGTCAATGGGAAGTGAAAATCTTAGTTTGTCGTAGGCAAATGAAACTTGGTACACACATCCAGTATGGGCTTATGAACAAAAAATCCAATGGGGACCACACCTTATCACACACGGGAAGGCGGCCATTTTAAATTGAAGATGTGAACCGACTTAGAATACAACCTCTCTTTTAAAAAACAACAGAAAATAGCTGCTTCATTCCACAGACACCAAACTTGGGCAAAATGAGCTAAACACATGTGTGTAAAATAGACAGGCGTTTTCCTTGTTGTTTTTGCTCGAGTTATATTTTTTTTTATTATAATTTGGTATATATATATTTTTTTAATTTTTCTGAAAAATGGTTTTCAATTTGACCCATTAAACGTGCAACTAAAAGTCATTTTTATTGGTCCCAGACTTAAAGCCCGGCAAAAATCTATGTATTTGAAGTCCCCGAAAAAAAAATATGAAAAATGACTCAGTGGCGACCCCTAGAAAAGTCAAAATACATTGGTTCTATGGAAAATGAAAGTAAATTTTTCCAATGTAGAAATACAAAACTTGGTACAACCATAGGACACCTCAGGGCAAACAGAAAAGTTTATTACATCCATACCGTAAACTCAACAGAAAATCTACTATGTTGGGTGGAATGTGTGACCACCTAAATCGCACCCCTTGTGTTTAAAGGCTTTTCATCTAAACAGCTCCAAATTTGGTGAGTATCATCTAGACATGTGTGCCAAAAAAGTTATCAATTTGTTTTTTGATAGATTTGTGGCTGTGGTCGTAATGAGTCTGTGATTGAATCTTGGAAATAAATGCCATTTCCCAATTGCCAGGATCCTTCCTTTAAAGGAGGCCCCTCCAGAGCCACGGCTAGAGTCTTAGAAAACTCCTCAGAATCCTTTTACCGTGAACTTTACGCTTTAAAGCACGAAATGCACTCCTCCGAGTGCATGTGTCCCCGCGGTCTCAAGGGAGGCGAGGGCCTTTATCGCCGCTTGCGGCTTTAATTGTAATTACTATTGGTTTTAAAAACAAGACTTGGTTGGTAAAAGACTTTTACACTGGGATGGACAAAGATGCAGTGCTTAAACAAAAGCCAAAGGTCAAATGGTTTTATGTTCAGCACATCTTTTTTGGAGATAATCTTGTCTGGAATCATAAAGTCACACATTAGCCCTGGTTTTTAATCACGTTCAGTGACTCTGAATACAACCCCTTTAAGACATTTCCTGTTGTACTTTATCATTCTGTTTTCTTATTTTAAAATAGTACACTTACTGCGGATGTTTCTCATATTTTCTACTTTTGTATTATTGTATTATTGTGTATTTTTATTTTATTCATCTCTATTTCCACGGTTACTGTTTCTATGAGTGTTTTCCTTGTGTGTTAATAAAGTTTATCTGACCCTGACCCTGACCTTAGCCCCTGACTCCTCCGTCAGGATCCGGATCCGTTCTTTGAGGCTGTCGCTCAGTCGGTTTATCTGACCTCGAACAAAGTCCAGCCGGTCCCTCTGCTCCTCACGCTCCTCCAGGAAGGAGATCCTAAAGGTCAGGGGTCGTTGAGAGGTCAGAGTCAATAACTTAATAACAATGCACTTTCACTAAAATGAGCTTTCTTTTTAAACGACTTCCTAAAAATATACAAAAGCTCCAGCACACTGTCTTTTCATTTACATTCTTCATAGAAACAGGAGACTGACGAAGGTTCGTTTCACCGAAACGTTCAGATAAATATATCAATGAGACCGAGTGCAGGGGTCTGTGGCTCTGTTGTATGAATGTGTGTGTGTTCGGGCGAGGTCGGAGGCAGTAGGGGCAGTATGGCTGTCTGCCCAAGGCAGCTGTGGTTGCAGAAGTAGTTTACCACCTCCAGTGTGTGACTGTGGAGTGAATGAAGACTCTGAGTACTTACACCAGTCTGTCCCCACTCCGCCCCCAGAGCCCTCAGTGGAGTTTTGCGGATGTACTATAAAGAGTCCTATAAACAGATGAAGGGAACACTGAGGTGCGAGGCTCTCAGTGTCACCACTTCTATGAGGAAGGTCCTAAAACAAGACCCTCTGTGTGTAACTCTGGTTCCTCTGTGAGTTATTTTTGTTCTGTTCAAGTCCATGCAGCAGAACCTTAACCTTTAATCCTCCAGTGACTTTTTTTTTGTCATGTCTGGACAGAGACTGCACTATTTGACTTTTGGGAAAATCCACTAAGTAAGACTTAAAACAATTACAACTCTCACTTGCCTGGACTTATTTAATAATATCCTGTTTACGTTTGTCTGAAGAAGTTTTGTGTTTTTGTCACTCACAGTTTTTCCAACATCTTCAAATGCACACAGAGTTTTACTATTACATTATTATAGTCACAGATCTGTTGCCCCAATGAGCTAGTGTTGTTAAAAACAGGGCTTTGTAGTGGTCATGTTATCAAAGTATGTGGTGAGTAACTCTGACACTAGATGGCGCTGTGGTGCATGCCGGACTCACTTCCTGTCTGCGGAGGCAATGTTAATGGCGTCCATCACGGCTTTAACGCTCTCCATGATGTGCCAGGCTCTGACTGTGTGCTGCTCAAACTTTGTCTTCACCGCAGACTGAGAGATGAACTCCTGAAGGGTCAAAGGGCAAGGTCACAGTGCACCTCAGAGAAAACACAGCCATGCTAAATCTGAAGACGACTGAATAAACACCAGAACGTGTTTAAAATCACCTCAAAAGTTCTCTCAAAAGTCTGGAACTCTCTCAGTCGCTCGTGGAAACCTTCAGCCAGAGCGCCACCTGCAGGACAAACAGCACAGGTTTAACAGGTTTAAACTCAACCTGTTGTTGATGTTTCTGGTTGTTTCTCTTCTTCTCACCGGACTCAGGCATCCCCTGCGCTCGGTGGATACGAGAACTGAGCACTTCTTTTGCCGAAACAAAGAATATCCTCTGTGGGGCTTGGTTTACACTGACCACCTTCAGCTCCTCGGCCAAAAAACTCACACAGCGATCCATGTGCTGCTTTCTCACCTGGAAGAAAAGAGGAAAACTGGTTTAAAGTGCAGTTAAACTGGTTTAAGATGGATTTAAACAGGTTTTACAGATTAGACCCGGCTTTTGTTAAATTCGACCTGGTTTAAACTGGATTTGGACTCACCTCTTGGATATAGTCCGGTTCTGTGACTGAGGCGTCCCATCGATTGTGGAGGATAAAGATGTTGGGTTTGGAGATATGTTCACTGACTTTGTGGAAAAACAGCTTCTCCTTAAAACCAACAGAGACCAATAACCAATCAGAGAAGAGTTACATAGAACCGTCCACTCCACAAATGGACGTGTCTCACCGTGTTCATGAGCGTGGACTCTGCGTTTCCAACTAAAACAAACACATCAGCGTCGAGACAGAACCGATCGATCCAACTGTCCAGCTCCACCGTCACATCAGTCCCAGGACTAGAGCGGGACAGAACTGGATTAAAACAGGACTAGAGCGGGACTAGAGCGGGACTAGAGCGGGACTAGAGCGGGACTAGAGCGGGACTAGAGTGGGACAGAACGGGATTAAAACGGGACTAGAGCGGGACAGAACTGAATTAAAACGAGACTAGAGCGGGACGAAACGAGATTAAAACAGGACTAGAGCGGGACTGAAGGGGAATAAAACAGGACTAGAGCGGGACTAGAGCGGGACTAGAGTGGGACAGAACGGGATTAGAACAGGACTAGAGAGCAGGACTAAACAGGATTAAAACGAGACTAGAGCGGGACAGAACGGGATTAAAACGGGACTAGAGCGGGACAGAACTGAATTAAAACGAGACTAGAGCGGGACGAAACGAGATTAAAACAGGACTAGAGCAGGACTGAAGGGGAATAAAACAGGACTAGAGTGGGACTAGAGCCCCCCCCCCTAGCTCCATAACTACAGTCAGAAGTTGCAGATTAAAGAAGAGAATAACAGTTAGATTGTCTAATCAGACAAATCTGATTTAAATCCCCTGCAAACAGATAAAGTCAGGTCCTGCTCAAACGGACTTAAAACTTGCAGTGTTCAATGTCAGGTCTTTGGGAAACAAATCTTTTTTAATTAATGATTTTATAACTTCAAATAAGCTTGATTTTATGTTTTTAACAGAAACATGTTTAGACAGCAGGACTGGAAATGCGGTCCTTATTGAATCCACCCCATCGAATTTCACATTTTTATCCAAAATACGAGAAAACAAAAAGGGTGGTGGTGTATGTGCCTTTCTTAGAGATAATATTCTTATCCAGAAGCTATCACTTGGTGAGTTTTCATCATTTGAGTATGTGTCATTCAAAATGGAGTTGAGGTTTTCTCCATCTATTTTATATGTAGTTCTTTACAAACCACCCCAACAGTGTCATGATTTTATTAATGAGTTACTGAAATGCTTTCGGTTATTTGCACAGAATTTGAACAAATAGTCATATCAGGTGATTTTAATGTGCATGTGGATAATGTTTGTGACAGAATTTCCAAAGAACTTTCTACTATTCTTGATACTTTTGGTTTTTGGCCAGAATTAGTTTCCACCACTAAATGCAATGAGTTTGCATTGTTTTTCAACGACAAGGTTCAAGGCATTAAACATGCGATACAGTCCAAAGGGCATACAACAACACTGCAGCCACCTAGGAGACACTTCGTTGGTTTAACACATTTTACACAAATTAATGACAGAACAATTGAAAAAACTGTCTCCAGCCTGAGTTCATCCACCTGCTGCCTCTATGTTTTACCCACTAGATTTCTAAAATCAGTACTAAGCAGTTTATTACCACAACTCACTGATATAGTCAATAATTCCTTAGAGTCTGGAACATTTCCAAGGGCCTTAAAAACTGCTGTCATTAAGCCTCTCCTAAAGAAGAGCAGTCTTGATGCTACAGTGCTCAACAACTATCGGCCCATATCAAACCTGCCATTTTTAGGGAAAGTCATCGAAAAAGTTGTATATCAGCAACTTAATGACTTTCTATTACTTAACAACTGCTTTGATCCTTTTCAGTCAGGATTCAGGCCCCTTCACAGACTGAGACTGCACTTATCAAAGTCAAAAATGACATCCGTATGATCACTGACGCAGGCAAAGTCTCTGTCTTAGTTCTGTTGGACTTGAGTGCTGCGTTTGATACAGTGGACCATGAAATCCTGACACAATCAAAATCAGTTGGTGCTAAATTTTACAAAGACAGTCTCTATGTGTTTTTCTATTAAGAAACTTGATCTAAATAAAAGATTTAAAATTAACTTGCAAAATGAAAAAATTCAATCTGTAACAGAATTCACATACCTTGAATTGGTTATAGATCCTCAACTTAATTTTACTAAACATATCAAGAAAATCTCTAAAACAATACAAAGAAATCTCAACTGTTTTAAATTAATCAGACACTATATCCCAAATCAGGCAGCTTTACTGTACATGCATGCTATGGTGTTTTCACATATTTCATACTGCATGACAGTTTGAGCAAGCAGCCCCATCTGTAACAAAACACATTGGTTCACTTTACAATCGAGCAATAAAATTATGGATAAAAAGCCAATCCGCTATCATCACTGTTACATTCTGGAGAAATATAAAATATTAAGCTTTGAAAGCTTTAGTAATTTATGTTTCCTAAAATTAATCTTCAAGTGTATTAATAATTTAGCACCTGAGCCTCTTAGTAAATTTATTAAAATACAGAACAACCAAAGAGTTACTAGATTTAGTACAAATCATAACTGTACAATACCATACTGTAGGACAAGCTTTGCACAGACTGCCTTTTCTGTTAAGAGCTGTAGGCTATGGAATGCATTACCATCTGATATTAAGGCCATATCTGACTTCAAAAAGTTCACTTCCAGGATTAAGCTGTGGCTAAAGACAAATCAAAAGTGTATACATTTTTAATTGTCGTTATAATTGTGTATGATTATGTATGTATGTATGTGTGTATGTGTATATCTATATATACATAGTTTGTAGTATTTCTTGTTTTTATGTATGTATTTGTTTTATAATGTTCTTAGAAATGCCCAACCAGGGACAGGAGTTGAAAATTAGCACTAGCTATAATCTCTATATGCTGCACATCAGTTACAGGCTTTGTATTGTAACTATGTTTGCTTGTATGGTCCCTGTTAAATAAACTTTAAATAAAATAAATAAAATTAGAGGAATGGATAGGTATCACTGGAATTGCCCTTAAATGGTTTCAGTCCTATCTTGAAGACAGGAAGTACTTTGTTTCGGTTGGTAACTGTGTGTCAGACCAAATGGCCCTGACATGTGGGGTTCCACAGGGGTCTATCTTGGGACCTCTATTATTCAATCTCTACATGCTTCCTTTAGGCCGGTTAATACGCACTTGTGGCGTATCCTACCATAATTATGCAGATGACACTCAGATTTACATTTCACTCACAGCAGGTGAAAATGGACCAATCCATTCACTGTGTCACTGCACCGAACAGATTGACACGTGGATGCAAAATAATTTTCTCGAACTGAACAGAAACAAGACTGAACTAATCATCTTTGGGCCACAGAAACAAAGAGAAAGTGTCAGCAGTCACCTCTCGTCTCTTTCTCTAAAATCTAAAAACCAGGTTAGAAATCTAGGGGTCATCATGGACTCAGACTTGAATTTCCACAGTCACATTAAGTCAATTACATCATCTGCATTTTATCACCTTAAAAACATTTCCAGAGTTAAAGGGATGATGTCTCAACCAGACTTAGAGAAACTTATCCATGCTTTTATCTCCAGCAGGTTAGATTACTGTAACGGCCTGCTCACTGGTCTCTCAAACGAGGGTTAAGACAGCTGCAGCTTATTCAGAACGTGGCTGCTCGGGTTCTAACCAAAACCAGGAAGTACAACCACATTACGCCAGTTTTAAAATCCCTGCACTGGCTTCCTGTTGCTCAGAGAATAGACTTTAAAACAGCACTTCTTTTTTACAAGTCTCTAAATGGTTTAGCACCAGAATATATCTCTGACATGCTAGTTACTTATGAACCTCCTCGGACTCTGAGAACATCTGGGACAGGCCTTCTGCTCGTGCCCAGAGTTAGAACTAAACAGGGTGAAGCAGCGTTTAAGTTTCATGCAGCAAAAACCTGGAATAGCCTCAACTTTAACAATGTTCAAGGGGAGGTTAAAAACCTTCCTCTTTAGCTCCGCCTACACTACAACCTAAAGTGTTTGTTTATTTCTTTTATTTGCACTCTTCTTTTTAAAATGTTTTTAATTTTTTCTTATGTTTCTTAATATAAATCTTGTAAATTGTCTTTTATTCCTGTAAAGCACTTTGAGTTACCCAGTGTATGAATTGTGCTATATAAATAAAATTGCCTTGCCTTGCCTTGCCTAGAGCAGGACAGAACTGAATTAAAACAGGACTAGAGCGGGACAGAACGGGATTAAAACGAGACTAGAGCGGGACAGAATGGGATTAAAACGGGACTAGAGCGGGACAGAACTGAATTAAAACGGGACTAGAGCGGGACAGAACGGGATTAAAACGGGACTAGAGAGCGGGACAGAACGGTATTAAAACGGGACTAGAGCTGGACAGAACGGGATTAAAATGGGACTAGAGCGGGACAGAACTGAATTAAAACGGGACTAGAGAGGGACAGAACGGATTAAAACAGAACTAGAGTGGGACAGAACTGAATTAAAACGGGACTAGAGCGGGACAGAACTGGATTAAAACGGGACTAGAGCGGGACAGAACGGGATTAAAACGGGACTAGAGCGGGACAGAACTGAATTAAAACGGGACTAGAGAGGGACAGAACGGGATTAAAACGGGAATAGAGCGGGACAGAACTGAATTAAAACGGGACTAGAGAGGGACAGAACGGATTAAAACAGGACTAGAGCGGGACAGAACTGAATTAAAACGGGACTAGAGCAGGACAGAACTGGATAAAAACGGGACTAGAACGGGACAGAACGGTATTAAAACGGGACTAGAGCGGGACAGAACGGTATTAAAACAGGACTAGAGCGGGACAGAACGGTATTAAAACGGGACTAGAAAGGGACAGAACTGAATTAAAACGGGACTAGAGCGGGACAGAACGGGATTAAAAGAGGACTAGAGCGGGACAGAACTGGATTAAAACGGGGCTAGAACTGGATTAAAACGGGACTAGAGCGGGACAAACCTGGATTAAAACGAGACTAGAGCGGGACAGAGCGGGATTAAATTAGGGCTAGAGCGGGACAGAACTGGATTAAAACACGACTAGAGCGGGACAGAACTGGATTAAAACGGAATTAGAGCGGGACAGAACTGGATTAAAACAGGACTAGAGCGGGACAGAACGGGATTAAAATAGGACTAAAGCGGGACAGAACGGGATTAAAACGGGACTAGAGCAGAACAGAACTGGAATAAAATAGGACTAGAGTGGGACAGAACTGGATTAAAACGGGACTAGAGCGTGACAGAACGGGATGAAAACGGGACTAGAGCGGGACAGAACGGGATTAAAATGGGACTAGAGCAGAACAGAACTGGAATAAAATAGGACTAGAGTGGGACAGAACTGGATTAAAACGGGACTAGAGCTGGACAGAACGGGATTAAAACGGGACTAGAGCGGGACAGAACGGTATTAAAACGGGACTAGAGCTGGACAGAACGGGATTAAAACAGGACTAGAGTGGGACAGAACTAAATTAAAACGGGACTAGAGCGGGACAGAACTGGATTAAAACACGACTAGAGCGGGACAGAACGGGATTAAAAGAAAACTAGAGCGGGACAGAACTGGATTAAAACAGGGCTATAACTGGATTAAAACGGGGCTAGAACTGGGTTAAAACGGGACTAGAGTGGGACAAAACTGGATTAAAACGAGACTAGAGCGGGACAGAACGGGATTAAATTAGGGCTAGGTTGGGAAAGAACTGGATTGAAACGGGACTAGAGCGGGACAGAACGGGATTAAAACGAGATTAGAGCGGGACAGAACGGGATTAAAACGGGGCTAGAGCGGGACTAGAGCGGGACTAGAGCGGGATTAAATTAGGGCTAGGTTGGGACAAAACTGGATTAAAACGGAATTAGAGCGGGACAGAACTGGATTAAAACAGGACTAGAGCGGGACAGAACGGGATTAAAACAGGGCTAGAGAGGGACAGAACGGGATTAAAACGGGACTAGAGCGGGACAGAACTGGATTAAAACGAGACTAGAGCGGGACAGAACTGGATTAAAGCGGGACTAGAGCAGGACAGAACTGGAATAAAACAGGACTAGAGCGGGACAGAACTGGATTAAAATGGGACTAGAGCGGTATTAAAACGGGACTAGAGCAGGACAGAACTGGAATAAAACAGGACTAGAGAGGGACTAGAGCGGGACAGAACTGCATTAAAACGGGACTAGAGCGGGACAGAACTGGATTAAAACAGGGCTAGAGCGGGACAGAACGGGATTAAAACGAGACTAGAGCATGACAGAACGGGATTAAAACGAGACTAGAGCGGGACAGAACTGGATTAAAACGGGACTAGAGCAGGACAGAACTGGAATAAAACAGGACTAGAGCGGGACAGAACTGGATTAAAATGGGACTAGAGCGGTATTAAAACGGGACTAGAGCAGGACAGAACTGGAATAAAACAGGACTAGAGAGGGACTAGAGCGGGACAGAACTGCATTAAAACGGGACTAGAGCGGGACAGAACTGGATTAAAATGGGACTAGAGCGGGACAAAACTGGATTAAAACGGGACTAGAGCGGGACTAGAGCGGGACAGAACAGGTTAAAAACAGGACTAGAGTGGGACAGAACGGGATTAAAACAGGACTAGAGCGGGACAGAACTGGATTAAAACGGGACTAGAGCGGTATTAAAACGGGACTAGAGCGGGACAGAACTGGATTAAAACGGGACTAGAGCGGGACAAAACTGGATTAAAACGGGACTAGAGCGGGACAGAACAGGTTAAAAACAGGACTAGAGTGGGACAGAACGGGATTAAAACGGGACTAGAGCGGGACAAAACTGGATTAAAACGGGACTAAAGCGGGAAAGGACTGTTTTAAAACGAGACTAGAGCGGACAGAACTGGATTAAAACGAGACTAGAGCGGGACTGAACGGGATTAAAACGGGACTAGAGCGGGACAAGAGCGGGATTAAAACGGGAATAGAGCGGGACAGAACTGGATTAAAACGAGACTAGAGCGGGACAGAACGGGATTAAAACGAGATTAGAGCGGGACAAAACGGGATTAAAATGGAATTAGAGCGGGACAGAACTGGATTAAAACGAGACTAGAGCGGGACCAAACTGGATTAAAACGGAATTAGAGCGGGACAGAACTGGATTAAAACGGGACTAGAGCGGGACAAAACGGGATTAAAACAGGGCTAGAGCGGGACAGAACGGGATTAAAACGAGACTAGAGCATGACAGAACGGGATTTTAAACGGGAGTAGAGCGGGACAGAACTGGATTAAAACGGGTCTAGAGCGGGACAGAACGGGATTAAAATGGGACCAGAGCAGGACAGAACTGGATTAAAACGGGAGTAGAGCGGGACAGAACTGGATTAAAACAGGGCTAGAGTGGGACAGAACGGGATTGAAACGAGACTAGAGCATGACAGAACGGGATTAAAACGAGACTAGAGCGGGACAGAACTGGATTAAAACGGGACTAGAGCAGGACAGAACTGGATTAAAATGGGACTAGAGCGGTATTAAAACGGGACTAGAGCAGGACAGAACTGGAATAAAACAGGACTAGAGCGGGACAGAACTGCATTAAAAACGGGACTAGAGCGGGACAGAACTGGATTAAAATGGGACTAGAGCGGGACAAAACTGGATTAAAACGGGACTAGAGCGGGACTAGAGCGGGACAGAACAGGTTAAAAACAGGACTAGAGTGGGACAGAACGGGATTAAAACGGGACTAGAGCGGGACAGAACTGGATTAAAACGGGACTAGAGCGGTATTAAAACGGGACTAGAGCGGGACAGAACTGGATTAAAATGGGACTAGAGCGGGACAAAACTGGATTAAAACGGGACTAGAGCGGGACAGAACAGGTTAAAAACAGGACTAGAGTGGGACAGAACGGGATTAAAACGGGACCAGAGCGGGACAAAACTGGATTAAAACGGGACTAAAGCGGGAAAGCACTGTTTTAAAACGAGACTAGAGCGGGACAGAACTGGATTAAAACGGGACTAGAGCGGGACTAGAGCGGGATTAAAACGGGAATAGAGCGGGACAGAACTGGATTAAAACGAGACTAGAGCGGGACAGAACGGGATTAAAACGAGATTAGAGCGGGACAAAACGGGATTAAAACTGGACTAGAGCAGGACAGAACTGGATTAAAACGGGGCTAGAGCGGAACTAGAGCGGGATTAAAACGGGACTAGAGCGGGACAAAACTGGATTAAAACGAGACTAGAGCGGGACCAAACTGGATTAAAACGGAATTAGAGCGGGACAGAACTGGATTAAAACGGGACTAGAGCGGGACAAAACGGGATAAAAACAGGGCTAGAGCGGGACAGAACGGGATTAAAACGTGACTAGAGCGGGACAGAACTGGATTAAAACGAGACTAGAGCGGGACAGAACGGGATTAAAACAGAGCTAGAGCGGGACAGGACGGGATTTAAATGGGACTAGAGCAGGACAGAACTGGATTAAAACGGGAAAAGAGCGGGACAAAACTGGATTAAAACGGAATTAGAGCGGGACGGAACTGGATTAAAACGAGACTAGAGCGGGACAGAACGGGATTAAAACAGGGCTAGAGTGGGACAGAACTGGATTAAAACGAGACAAGAGAGGGACAGAACAGGATTAAAACAGGGCTAGAGCGGGACAGAACGGGATTAAAACGGGACTAGAGCAGGACAGAACGGGATTAAAATGGGACTAGAGCAGGACAGAACTGGAATAAAACAGGACTAGAGTGAGACAGAACTGGATTAAAACGGGACTAGAGCAGGACAGAACTGCAATAAAACAGGACTAGAGCGGGACAGAACTGGATTAAAACAGGACTAGAGCGGTATTAAAATGGGACTAGAGCGGGACAAAACTGGATTAAAACGAGACTAGAGCGGGACAGAACGGGATTAAAACAGGGTTAGAGCGGGACAGAACGAAATTAAAACGAGACTAGAGGGGGACAGAACGGGATTAAAACGAGACTAGAGCGTGACAGAACGGGATTAAAACGGGACTAGAGCGGGACAGAACTGGATTAAAATGAGACTAAGGCGGGACAGGACTGGATTAAAACAGGGCTAGAGTGGGACAGAACGAAATTAAAACGAGACTAGAGAGGGACAGAACGAAATTAAAACGAGACTAGAGGGGGACAGAACGGGATTAAAATGGGATTAGAGCGGGACAGAACAGGATTAAAACAGGGTTAGAGCAGGACAGAACTTGATTAAAACGGGACTAGAGCGGGACAGAACAGGATTAAAACAGGACTAGAGCGGGACAGAACTGCATTAAAACGGGACTAAAGCGGGACAGAACTGGATTAAAACGGGACTAGAGCGGGATTAAAACGGGACTAGAGCGGGACAAAACTGGATTAAAACGGAATTAGAGTGGGACAGAACTGGATTAAAACGAGACTAGAGCGGGACAGAACGGGATTAAAACAGGGCTAGAGCAGGACAGAACGGAATTAAAACGTGACTAGAGTGGGACAGAACTGGATTAAAACGAGACAAGAGCGGGACAGAACGGGATTAAAACAGGGCTAGAGCGGGACAGAACGGGATTAAAACGAGACTAGAGCGTGACAGAACGGGATTAAAACGGGACTAGAGCAGGACAGAAGATTAAAATGGGACTAGAGCAGGACAGAACTGGAATAAAACCGGGACTAGAGCGGGAAACAGAACTGGATTAAAACGGGACTAGAGCAGGACAGAACTGAATTAAAGCGGGACTAGGCGGGACAGAACGGGATTAAAGGGACTAGAGAGGGACTAGAGCTGGACAGAACGGTATTAAAACAGGACTAGAGCGGGACAGAACTGGATTAAAACGGGGCTAGAACTGGATTAAAACGGGACTAGAGCGGGACAAAACTGGATCAAAACGAGACTAGAGAGGGACTAGAGTGGGACAGAACAGGATTAAAACAGGGCTAGAGCGGGACAGAACTGGATTGAAACGGGACTAGAGCGTGACAGAACGGGATTAAAATGGGACTAGAGCAGGACAGAACTAGAATAAAACAGGACTAGAGAGGGACTAGAGCGGGACAGAACGGGATTAAAACAGGGCTAGAGCGGGACAGAACTGGATTAAAACGGGACAAGAGAGGGACTAGAGCGGGAAAGAACGGGATTAAAACAGGGCTAGAGCAGGACAGAACCGCATTAAAACGGGACTAGAGCGGTATTAAAACGGGACTAGAGCGGGACAGAAAGACTAGGCGACAGAGCAGGATTAAAAGCGGAATTAGAGCGGAACAGAACTGGATTAAAACGACACTAGAGTAGGACAGAACGGGATTAAAACGGGACTAGAGCGGGACAGAACTGGATTAAAACGGGAATAGAGCGGGACAAAACTGGATTAAAACGGAATTAGAGCGGGACAGAACTGGATTAAAACGAGACTAGAGCGGGACAGAACGGGATTAAAACGGAATTAGAGCGGAACAGAACTGGATTAAAACGAGACTAGAGCGGGACAGAACGGGATTAAAACTTGACTAGAGCGGGACAGAACTGGATTAAAACGAGACTAGAGCGGGACAGAACGGGATTAAAACAGGGCTAGAGCGGGACAGAACGGGATTAAAACGAGACTAGAGCGGGACAGAACGGGATTAAAACAGGGCTAGAGCGGGACAGAACGGGATTAAAACGTGACTAGAGCGGGACAGAACTGGATTAAAACGAGACTAGAGCGGGACAGAACGGGATTAAAATGGAATTAGAGCGGAACAGAACTGGATTAAAACGAGACTAGAGCGGGACAGAACGGGATTAAAACAGGACTAGAGCGGGACAGAACTGGATTAAAACGAGACTAGAGCGGGACAAAACTGGATTAAAAAACAGGAATCTAGAGCGGGACAGAACTGGATTAAAGCGAGACTAGAGCGGGACAGAATGGGATTAAAACAGGGCTAGAGCGGGACAGAACGGGATTAAAACGAGACTAGAGCGTGACAGAACGGGATTAAAACGGGACTAGAGCGGGACAGAACTGGATTAAAACAGGAATAGAGCGGGACAAAACTGGATTAAAACGGAATTAGAGCGGGACAGAATGGGATTAAAACAGGGCTAGAGCGGGACAGAACGGGATTAAAACGTGACTAGAGCGGGACAGAACAGGATTAAAACGAGACTAGAGCGGGACAGAATGGGATTAAAACAGGGCTAGAGCGGGACAGAACGGGATTAAAACGGGACTAGAGCAGGACAGAACGGGATTAAAATGGGACTAGAGCAGGACAGAACTGGAATAAAACAGGACTAGAGTGGGACAAAACTGGATTAATACGGGACTAGAGCGGGACAGAACTGGATTAAAATGACCCTAGAGCAGGAGAGAACTAGAATAAAACAGGACTAGAGTGGGACAGAACTGGATTAAAACGGGACTAGAGCGGGACAGAACTAGATTAAACCGAGACTAGAGCGGGACAGAACGGGATTAAAACAGGGCTAGAGCAGGACAGAACGGGATTAAAACGAGACTAGAGCGGGAAAGAACGGGATTAAAACAGGACTAGAGCGGTATTAAAACGGGACTAGAGTGGGACAGAACTAGATTAAAACGAGACTAGAGCGGGACAGAACGGGATTAAAACGGGACTAGAGCGGGACAGAACTAGATTAAAACAAGACTAGAGCAGGACAGAACGGGATTAAAACGAGACTAGAGCGGGAAAGAACGGGATTAAAACAGGACTAGAGCGGGACAGAACTGGATTAAAACGAGACTAGAGCGGGACAGAACGGGATTAAAACGGGACTAGAGCGGGACAGAACTGGATTAAAAGGAGACTAGAGTGGGATAGAACGGGATTAAAACAGGACTAGAGCGGGACAGAACTGGATTAAAACGAGACTAGAGCGTGACAGAAAGGGATTCAAACGGGACCAGAGCGGGACAGAACGAAATCAAAACGAGACTAGAGCGGGACAGAACGATATTAAAACGAGACTAGAGTGGGACAGAACTGGATTAAAAGGAGACTAGAGCGTGACAGAACAGGATTAAAACGGGACTAGAGCGGGACAGAACTGGATTAAAAGGAGACTAGAGTGGGATAGAACGGGATTAAAATAGGACTAGAGCGGGACAGAACTGGATTAAAACGAGACTAGAGCGTGACAGAACAGGATTAAAACAGGACTAGAGCGGGACAGAACTGGATTAAAAGGAGACTAGAGTGGGATAGAACGGGATTAAAATAGGACTAGAGCGTGACAGAACAGGATTAAAACGGGACTAGAGCGGGACAGAACGGGATTAAAATGGGACTAGAGCGGGACAGAACAGGATTAAAACAGGACTAGAGCGGGACAGAACTGCATTAAAACGGGACTAAAGCGGGACAGGACTGGATTAAAATGAGACTAAGGCGGGACAGGACTGGATTAAAACGAGACTAGAGCAGGACAGAACGGGATTAAAACAGGGCTAGAGCTGGACAGAACGGGATTAAAACGAGACTAGAGCGGGACAGAACGGGATTAAAACAGGGCTAGAGTGGGACAGAACGGGATTAAAACAGGACTAGAGCGGGACAAAATGGGATTAAAACAGGACTAGAGCGGGACAGAACGGGATTAAAACAGGACTAGAGTGGGACAGAACGGGTTTAAAACAGGACTAGAGCGGGACAGAACAGGATTAAAACGAGACTAGAGCGGGACAGAACGGGATTAAAACGGGACTAGAGCGGGACAGACGGGATTAAAACTGGACTAGAGCGGGACAGAACGGGACTGAAACAGGGCTAGAGCGGGACAGATCTGGATTAAAACAGGACTAGAGCGGGACAGAACTGGATTAAAACAGGACTAGAGCGGGACAGATCTGGATTAAAACAGGACTAGAGCGGGACAGAACTGGATTAAAACAGGACTAGAGCGGGACAGATCTGGATTAAAACAGGACTAGAGCGAGACAGAACTGGATTAAAACAGGACTAGAGCGAGACAGAACTGGATTAAAACAGGACTAGAGCGGGACAGAACTGGATTAAAACAGGACTAGACTAGGACTAGGACTAGCCATAAACAACTATTAAAAGTAGTTAGGGCTGGTCCGGGCTGCTCCAGGACGGCAGTGTTTTGATCTGATTTACTGAAACAGTTTTTAAACATTTGTTTAAAACTAAATGAGGTTGATCCAGATGCTTCAGACGTTTTACTGAAGACAGTTTTTCTCCAGATCCTTTTGTTTAAGCCTCAGTGACACATTGTTATAAGCGAACACCATAGTTATAATGATCACTAAAAGACAACCTTGTAAAAAACTAAAATCATTTTATACAAACAAAACCTAAAAACTGTGGAACTGAAAACCACCAGGGGGCGGTAAACGTTTGGAAAAGGTTTTGCTTCTGAGGCACATATTTTAACAGTGTAACCACAGAATGAAATTTTTTAATTCTGTCTTTACACTGTTAAAATATGAATTTCTTTTAGTGAGAATTTGAGTTTTGTTCAGGTTTGTAGAGAATGATGAGAACATGTTTTAACATGTTTAATAAGTAAAGAAAACTGTAGAACAGGATAAAACCGTCCATCAGACCTGTCCATCAGAACCAGGTTGTCCCGCAGCAGGGCGCAGCGGGACTTGGGCCAGAAGACTCGGACCAGACTTCCTGAGTCCAGAGTGGGGTCCATGTGAAGGGCATGGGCCAGCTGGTTGACCGTCTGTGGGACAGGACAGGACGAGAATCAGACCGAGAGCGATTCAAACCAGGGTCTGGTCCAACTCCATTTGTTTGGTGTCACTGTGTTTGGTGTCACTGTGGTTGGTGTCACTGTGTTTGGTGTCACTGTGTTTATTGTCACTGTGGTTGGTGTCACTGTGGTTGGTGTCACTGTGGTTGGTGTCTCTGTGGTTGGTGTCACTGTGGTTGGTGTCACTGTGGTTGGTGTCACTGTGTTTGGTGTCACTGTGTTTATTGTCACTGTGGTTGGTGTCACTGTGGTTGGTGTCACTGTGGTTGGTGTCTCTGTGGTTGGTGTCACTGTGGTTGGTGTCACTGTGGTTGGTGTCACTGTGTTTGGTGTCACTGTGTTTATTGTCACTGTGGTTGGTGTCTCTGTGTTTGGTGTCACTGTGGTTGGTTTCACTGTGGTTGGTGTCACTGTGGTGTACTGGTTGAATTAAAAGTGTGGTTAAGATGTTGGGCCATAAACAAATAATGAGCCAATTGTGGCTTGAGTCTGTTCAGCCTCAACACACTCAGTCAGCGCTAAAGCTACAGGACACGACTGTAACTGACGAACACGGTTCGAGGGAGTCCTTTAGAAGAAAGTTTCTCAAAAGTCTAGGCTTTGGTCCTAATTTATTTTAAAGAAGAACTTTGCATGATTTTCACCTTAACAGAACAGCTTCGGAGTCATTGTGATATTTTAATGACTTATCGCCTCTTAGCGGAAAAAACAGCCATGTAAGACTCAAATAAACAAGAAACAAACTGCTTAACGACACTACACACATAAAGACTCAGTCAGTCTCAGACTTTCATCCTGGCAGAGCCAGCGGAAAAAAAGATAAAGCAGAAAAGGCCATTGCTCGTGTTCCAACGGGGACGAGAGCATGGAGACGCCTGTGTTTTAATTTCTAATTTGTATTTTTGTTTTTTTTTAAGAGCTGGAGTTTTAGCTCATCAGACATGGTGGGAGCCTTTACATTAAACAAACCCTTTAATGTTCAAAAATACGTAGTTAGAAATGTCAGTGACAGAAACAGATTGAACTGAACTGATGTGTTAAATAAAGTTTATGATACTTAATTATGAAAACTGTTTGACCTTCTGACAGGTCTGTTGATACAAATATAGTCCACTTTTGGGTTTTATTGAATCTATGGAACATGATTTGGTAAACTAAACGATGAAAAGCATGAGATTGAATATGGTTTTTGAGAAGAAAATTTGTTAAGTAATTGGAAAACTAAAATGAAGATAGTTCAAAATAAATAATAATCATTATTTATTTTGGTACTTTATAATTAAGGTATAGTGTCATCTATACAATAAAGATTTAAACTGTAAATTGGTAATCTGGTTTTGATGATTAAAAACACATCTATATGTTAAAACAGTTCAAACTGTTAAAACGATCTTAAAGGTTTTATTTGAAAACTTTAAAGTTAATGAGAAATAAGTAAATAAAAAGATAAACTAACAAGGTGAATTGTTAAAGTTTAAGAGCATATGCCAATGGCTCGCTGGGGTTTAATCACTGTTTAAAGAGTACTAGGACTAACCCAATAGTCTGTCCTTTTGAACAGAATTGAATTTTTTGTTTGTTTTGGACAAACTTTAGAGGTGTTCAAGGTGAACACTGCATCAAATCTGTGTAACCTAAAGATAAAAAGCTGAGATGTTACATTTAGCACTTTATTAAATGAACAGTTATGATAATAGGTTTTTTTGATTTTACACCATCCATCCATCCATCCATCTTCCGCTTATCCGGGGCCGGGTCACGGGGGCAGCAGTCTAAGCAGAGACGCCCAGACTTCCCTTTCCCCAGACACTTACTCCAGCTCTTCCGGGAGGGTACCGAGGCGTTCCCAGGCCAGCCGAGAGACATAGTCCCTCCAGCGTGTCCTAGGTCTTCCCCGGGGTCTCCTCCTGGTGGGAAATGCCCAAAACACCTCCCTAGGGAGGCGTCCAGGAGGCATCCGAAACAGATGCCCGAGCCACCTCAGCTGGCTCCTCTCGATGTGGAGGAGCAGCGGCTCTACTTTGAGCTCCTCCCGAGTGATCGAGCTCCTCACCTTATCTCTAAGGGAGCGCCCTGCCACCCTTGTATCCGGGATCTTGTTCTTTCAGTCATGACCCAAAGCTCATGACCATAGGTGAGAGTAGGAACGTAGATTGACCGGTAAATCGAGAGTTTTGCCTTACAGCTCAGCTCCTTCTTCACCACGACAGACCGGTACATCGACCGCATCACTGCAGAAGCTGCACTGATCCGTCTGTCAATCTCACGTTCCCTTCTTCCCTCACTCGTGAACAAGACCCCAAGATACTTGAACTCCTCCACTTGAGGCAGGATCTCTCCACCAACCTGAAGGGGACAAGCCACACTTTTCCGACTGAGAACCATGGTCTCAGACTTGGAGGTGCTGATCCTCATCCCAGCCGCTTCACACTCGGCTGCAAACCGTCCCAGTGCACACTGAAGGTCCTGGCTTGATGGAGCCAACAGGACAACATCATCTGCAAAAAGCAGAGACGAGATCCTGTGGTCCCCAAACCAGACTCCCTCCGGCCCCTGGCTGCGCCTAGAAATCCTGTCCATAAAGATAATGAACAGGACCGGTGACAAAGGGCAGCCCTGCCGGAGTCCAACATGCACTGAGAACAGGTCTGACTTACTGCCGGCAGTGCGAACCAAGCTCCTGCTCCGGTCGTACAGGGACCGGACAGCCCTTAGCAAAGGGCCCCGGACCCCGTACTCCCAGAGCACCCCCCACAGGGCGCCACGAGGGACACAGTGGAATGCCTTCTCCAGATCCACAAAACACATGTGGACTGGGCAAACTCCCATAAACCCTCCAGCACCCTGGAGAGGGTATAGAGCTGGTCCAGTGTTCCACGACCGGGACGAAAACCGCATTGTTCCTCCTGAATCCGAGGTTCAACTATCGGCCGCATTCTCCTCTCCAGTACTCTGGCATAGACTTTCCCAGGGAGGCTGAGGAGTGTGATCCCTCTGTAGTTGGAACACACCCTCCGGTTCCCCTTCTTGAAAAGAGGGACCACCACCCCGGTCTGGCAGTCCAGAGGTACTGTCCCCGACCGCCACGCGATGTTGTAGAGGCGTAGAGGCGTATCTCATCCACCCCCGGTGCCTTGCCACCGAGGAGCTTCCCAACTACCTCAGTGACTTCGGCCTGGGTGATGGACGAGGTCTTTCTGACAGGGGGCTCTGCCAAACGTTCCCAACAGACCCTCACAGTACGTTTGGGCCTGCCAAGTCTGTCCAGCTTTCTCCCCCGCCATCGGATCCAACTCACCACCAGGTGGTGATCAGTTGACAGCTCGCCTCTCTTCACCCGAGTGTCCAAGACATACGGCCGGAGGTCAGATGAAACAACTACAAAGTCGATCATCGATCTCCGACCTAGGGTGTCCTGGTGCCACGTGCACTGATGGACACCCTTATGCTTGAACATGGTGTTCGTTATGGACAAACTGTTGCTAGCACAGAAGTCCAATAACAGAACACCACCCGGGTTCAGATCCGGGGGGCCGTTCCTCCCAATCACGCCCCTCCAGGTGTCACTGTCGCTGCCCATGTGAGTGTTGAAGTCCCCCAGTAGAACAACGGAGTTCCCGGTCGGAGCACTTTCCAGCACCCCTCCCAGAGACTCCAAGAAGGCCGGGTACTCTGCACTGCCATTTGGCCCGTAAACACAAACAATAGTGAGAGACCTATCCCCGACCCGAAGGTGCAGGTAAGCGACCCTCTTGTTCACCGGGGTGAACTCCAACACATGGCGGGTGAGCTGGGGGGCTATGAGCAAGCCCACACCAGCCCGCCGCCTCTCCCTGCAGGCAACTCCAGAGTAGTGGAGAGTCCAGCCTCTCTCGAGGATTTGGGTTCCAGAGCCCAAGCTGTGTGTGGAGGTGAGCCCGACTATCTCTAGTCGGTATCTTTCAACCTCCCGCACAAGCTCAGGCTCCTTCTGGGGCCACGGGAGGTCGGCCTCAAGTCGCCCCTTCAGGCTGAGCCCGGCCGGGCCCTGTGGGGAAAGACCTGGCCACCAGACGCTCGCATGCGAGCCCCAACCCTGGGCCTGGCTCCAGGGTGGGGCCCCGGTTGCGCCATACCGGGCGACGTCACAATCCTTGATATAATCCTGTCCATAAGGGGGTTTTAACCGCTCTTTGTCTGGCCCGTCACCTAGGACCTGTTTGCCTTGGGAGACCCTACCAGGGGCATATAGCCCCCAACAACATAGCTCCCAGGATCATTCGGGCACTCAAACCCCTCCACCACGATGAATAATTAGAAAAAAAATGCTAATTGATGAAATAATAATTTAAAGTGGTAATTGGCAGAAACCATTCTTGTTATGTTTTTATGATTTTATTTTTATTTATTTTTTAATCTTTTATTTTTTTTTATTTATTTTTTTTTGGTGTTTTGAGCCATGGTTGTCCCATTTTATGGTTTGGTCATTTTAAGGGCTTTTATGGTTTCGTTTGACGAAAACCTAGGAGGGACTTTCTATAGGTCCCTCCAACAGCGATTAAATTAAGTTCAGTTCATTTTTGTCTGGTTTTTGTCTGATTTTTGTCATATTGTGTAGCTAATATACTGCGTGCTCTGGAGTTTAATCACAAAATATCCTTTCACTTTTTGTGTAACGTTATCTGTTGTTTTTAAATAAAACAAATAATCTGTCCCCTATGCTCGAATTGAAATTTCTTGAAACGTGAGTAAAACAAAAAGCATTATTATAGTATTATTAAAGTATGAAAATTAAAAATGACAGGTAATGATAGACGAGGACGGAATTTTTACGACTCCGTCCGTCAAAATGACGGAGAGTGAGAAAGTCTAGCGCGACCTCTGGTCGAAACTCACACTTTAGGAGCCAAACAGCAGCTCCCTCAGGTTCATTTGAGAGCCCCATTTACATCAACGACAGAGGTGTCCTTCGAGGTGTCCTTAATGAATATAAGGCTAAAATTCAATTAGCATTAGGATTTGAATTTTTTACCATTCGAGACAATTAATTCAAATGTGGATTAAATTAAGTATATTTATAAACAACAAAGGTTTATGAATTGTACGAGAGATGCTGTAACTGTTAATTAAAACTGAAAATGAGAGAAAACTGGTCAAAGGACTGGACAGAACAAAATAGCACTGAGCATGCTTTTAGCTGAAAAGGGGGGATCTACAAAAGGATTTCCTCCAAAGTAACACAGGACTAGTTACAGCAGAACTAAAGCCTTTAAGAAAGGACTTCAAACTCTAACAGAGGAATTAGAGTATTCTGGAATAGAGAAATTAATTTTGACCTGGTTTTAAAACATATTTGGAAGATTTACTGGGATTTTAGAATCTGTATTGAGATACAGTACATGTACTTGTTGTTGCACTTCCATGTCTAATAATGTTTGTTTGTGTTAATTTCCATGTATGAGCTTGTTGGTGAGATTGATGAATGTGGCCATTGCTGGGTCAACATTCCTGGACATGCACCTGCCAAACGACTAAGGTCAAGGCTTTGACCTCAGATGAACACTTTGATATCTGAGGGACGTTATTGTTTGCATGAACACCAACGGGACAACAGCTCCAGGACGGATCATACTACAGTCCTAAGGGCCGTATGGTTCATTGAATTTATTATGCTGAAGAGAATTGATTTTAATCATTATGAAGTCTCACTCCATGTGTTTTTCTTTTTTTTTTTGAGTCCAATGGGTTGACCAGCTTAACCTCTGGCAAATTTTTCTACTTTATTTTGGAGTGACACTGTGTTTTGATTTATGATTTATGGACATTTATGATTTATGGACTTTAAAGAATTTGACTTTGTATGTTCTTAGGCTAGGTAAACAGGTCGTGTTTAGCTGAAGTTTAATGTTTTTGATATAAACTGTAGAGTGTGGGCCCCGTACGTCGATGCTCTGCCTGTCAAGGGACGTCTCTGTCGTCAGGAAGGCCTCGTCTCCGTCCGTCCCCTCTACGCTCAGGAAACAGTTGGTGGTGTGTCCCATTCCGCTTGGCAAAACCCGGTCCCTCAGCATCGCGTTGATCACCGTGCTCTTCCCGTTACTCGTCCTGGAAATCCAGTTAAAACCCGATCAAACTCATTCAAATTAAAACATATCAAAATACAACTAAAAGTTTTTCAAATCAACCTTAAAACATTCTCAAAAACCTGTTAAAGTCCTGCTAAAAGCCTGATGCAGGTTTACATCACTCATGTGTTGCATCACTGCTCGTTGTTACATCATAACGTCGCAGTGAGAGGAACAGGAAGAGGCTGCAGACGATCGATAAGTTTATCTTAGTGACGGTTAGTTCAGAGGAAGGTTCAGAGAAAGGCACACAGTTGCATCAGAGGAATTTCAGAGCATTGTTCAGATCCAAACGTTCACTGATCTGAGTTTTTAAGAGCGGTTCAGTTTGGAGGAGCAGACGGGAGCATTAGCCCTGAACACGAGGCCAGTGAAAACACATTTAGATTTAACAATGAAACTCACATTGGTTTAATTTCAGCGACAGACTATTATTATTATTATTATTATTATTATTATTATTATTATTATTATTATTATTATTATTATTATTATTATTATTATTTTATTTTATTTTATTTTATTTTATTTATTTATTTATTTTTATTATTATTATTATTAATGTCTTTACAACAGAACTTGTGTTAAAGGAAAAAACACATATGGTCTAAACCAGGACTAAACCAGGTCTAAACCAGGTCTAAACCAGGACTAAACCAGGTCTAAACCAGGACTAAACCAGGTCTAAACCAGGTCTAAACCAGGACTAAACCAGGTCTAAACCAGGTCTAAACCAGGACTAAACCAGGTCTAAACCAGGGCTAAACCAGGGCTAAACCAGGTCTAATCCAGGACTAAACCAGGACTAAACCAGGTCTAAACCAGGACTAAACCAGGTCTAAACCAGGGCTAAACCAGGGCTAAACCAGGACTAAAGCAGGACTAAACCAGGACTAAACCAGGACTAAACCAGGTCGGAACCAGGACTAAACCAGGTCTAAACCAGGACTAAACCAGGACTAAACCAGGTCTAAACCAGGTCGGAACCAGGACTAAACCAGGTCTAAACCAGGTCTCATCCAGGACTAAAGCAGGACTAAACCAGGACTAAACCAGATCTAAACCAGGTCGGAAACAGGACTAAACCAGGTCTAAACCAGGACTAAACCAGGTCTAAACCAGGACTAAACCAGGACTAAACCAGGACCAAACCAGGACTAAAACCAGATCTAAACTAGGACTCTAAACCAGGTCTAAACCAGGACTAAACCAGGACTAAACCAGGTCTAAACCAGGTCTAAAAAACCAGGACTAAACCAGGACTAAACCAGGCCTAAACCAGGTCTAAAACCAGGACTCAAAGCAGGACTAAACCAAGACTAAACCAGGACTAAACCAGGTCGGAACCAGGACTAAACCAGGTCTAAACCAGGACTAAACCAGGACTAAACCAGGTCGGAACCAGGACTAAACCAGGTCTAAACCAGGACTAAACCAGGTCTAAACCAGGTCTAATCCAGGACTAAAGCAGGACTAAACCAGGACTAAACCAGGTCTAAACCAGGTCTAACCAGGACTAAACCAGGTCTAAACCAGGACTAAACCAGGTCTAAACCAGGTCTAAACCAGGACTAAACCAGGACCAAACCAGGACTAAACCAGATCTAGACCAGGACTAAACCAGGTCTAAACCAGGGCTAAACCAGGTCTAAACCAGGGCTAAACCAGGACTAAACCAGGTCTAAACCAGGTCGGAACCAGGACTAAACCAAGTCTAAACCAGGACTAAACCAGGTCTAAACCAGGTCTAAACCAGGACTAAACCAGGACCAAACCAGGACTAAACCAGATCTAGACCAGGACTAAACCAGGTCTAAACCAGGTCTAATCCAGGACTAAACCAGGACTAAACCAGGTCTAAACCAGAACTAAACCAGGTCTAAACCAGGACTAAACCAGGACCAAACCAGGACTAAACCAGATCTAGACCAGGACTAAATCAGGACTAAACCAGGTCTAAACCAGGACCAAACCAGGACTAAACCAGGTCTAAACCAGGACCAAACCAGGACTAAACCAGGTCTAAACCAGGATCAAACCAGGACTAAACCAGGACTAAACAAGGTCTAATCCAGGACTAAACCAGGACCAAACCAGGACTAAACCAGGTCTAAACCAGGACCAAACCAGGACTAAACCAGATCTAAACCAAGACTAAACCAGGACTAAACCAGGACTAAACCAGGACTAAACCAGGTCTAAACCAGGACCAAACCAGGACTAAACCAGGTCTAAACCAGGACTAAACCAGGACTAAACCAGGACTAAACCAGGACTAAACCAGGACAGGACTAAACCAGGTCTAAACCAGGACTAAACCAGGACTAAACCAGGTCTAAACCAGGACCAAACCAGGACTAAACCAGGTCTAAACCAGGACCAAACCAGGACAGGACTAAACCAGGTCTAAACCAGGACTAAACCAGGACTAAACCAGGACCAAACCAGGACAGGACTAAACCAGGTCTAAACCAGGACTAAACCAGGTCTAAACCAGGACCAAACCAGGACTAAACCAGGTCTAAACCAGGACCAAACCAGGTCTAAACCAGGACTAAACCAGGACCAAACCAGGACTAAACCAGGTCTAAACCAGGACTAAACCAGGACCAAACCAGGTCTAAACCAGGACTAAACCAGGACCAAACCAGGAATAAACCAGGACTAAACCAGGTCTAAACCAGGACTAAACCAGGACCAAATCAGGACTAAACCAGGACTAAACCAGGTTTAAACCAGGACTAAACCAGGACTAAACCAGGTCTAAACCAGGACTAAACCAGGTTTAAACCAGGACTAAACCAGGACTAAACCAGGTTTAAACCAGGACTAAACCAGGACCAAATCAGGACTAAACCAGGACTAAACCAGGTTTAAACCAGGACTAAACCAGGACTAAACCAGGTCTAAACCAGGTCTAAACCAGGTCTAAACCAGGACTAAACCAGGACTAAACCAGGTCTAAACCAGGACTAAACCAGGTCTACACCAGGACTAAACCAGGACTAAACCAGGTTTAAACCAGGTCTAAACCAGGTCTAAACCAGGTCTAAACCAGGACTAAACCAGGAATAAACCAGGACTAAACCAGGTCTAAACCAGGACTAAACCAGGAATAAACCAGGACTAAACCAGGTCTAAACCAGGACTAAACCAGGACTAAACCAGGTTTAAACCAGGTCTAAACCAGGTCTAAACCAGGTCTAAACCAGGTTTAAACCAGGACCAAATCAGGTCTAAACCAGGACTAAACCAGGACCAAACCAGGACTAAACCAGGTCTAAACCAGGACTAAACCAGGAATAAACCAGGACTAACCCAGGACTAAACCAGGACCAAATCAGGACTAAACCAGGACTAAACCAGGTTTAAACCAGGACTAAACCAGGTCTAAACCAGGACTAAACCAGGTTTAAACCAGGACTAAAGCAGGACTAAACCAGGACTAAACCAGGTCTAAACCAGGTCGGAACCAGGACTAAACCAGGTCTAAACCAGGACTAAACCAGGTCTAAACCAGGTCTAAACCAGGACTAAACCAGGACCAAACCAGGACTAAACCAGATCTAGACCAGGACTAAACCATGTCTAAACCAGGGCTAACCCAGGACTAAACCAGGTCTAAACCAGGTCTAATCCAGGACTAAAGCAGGACTAAACCAGGACTAAACCAGGTCTAAACCAGGAATAAACCAGGTCTAAACCAGGACTAAACCAGGACCAAACCAGGACTAAACCAGATCTAGACCAGGACTAAATCAGGACTAAACCAGGTCTAAACCAGGACCAAACCAGGACTAAACCAGGTCTAAACCAGGTCTAAACCAGGACTAAACCAGGTCTAAACCAGGACCAAACCAGGACTAAACCAGGTCTAATCCAGGACTAAACCAGGACCAAACCAGGACTAAACCAGATCTAGACCAGGACTAAATCAGGACTAAACCAGGTCTAAACCAGGACCAAACCAGGACTAAACCAGGTCTAAACCAGGACTAAACCAGGACTAAACCAGGACTAAACCAGGACAGGACTAAACCAGGTCTAAACCAGGACCAAACCAGGACTAAACCAGGTCTAAACCAGGACCAAACCAGGACAGGACTAAACCAGGTCTAAACCAGGACTAAACCAGGACCAAACCAGGACAGGACTAAACCAGGTCTAAACCAGGACTAAACCAGGACTAAACCAGGTCTAAACCAGGACCAAACCAGGACTAAACCAGGTCTAAACCAGGACCAAATCAGGTCTAAACCAGGACTAAACCAGGACTAAACCAGGTCTACACCAGGACTAAACCAGGTCTAAACCAGGACTAAACCAGGACTAAACCAGGTCTAAACCAGGTTTAAACCAGGACTAAACCAGGTCTAAACCAGGACTAAACCAGGACTAAACCAGGTCTAAACCAGGACTAAACCATGACTAAACCAGGTCTAAACCAGGTCTAAACCAGGTCTAAACCAGGACTAAACCAGGTCTAAACCAGGACTAAACCAGGACTAAACCAGGTCTAAACCAGAACTAAACCAGGTTTTGAACCAGGACTAAACCAGGACTCAATCAGGACTAAACCAGGTTTAAACCAGGACTAAACCAGGTCTAAACCAGGACTAAACCAGGACTAAACCAGGTCTAAACCAGGTTTAAACCAGGACTAAACCAGGACTAAACCAGGACTAAACCAGGTTTAAACCAGGACTAAACCAGGTCTAAACCAGGACTAAACCAGGACTAAACCAGGTCTAAACCAGGACTAAGCCATGACTAAACCAGGTCTAAACCAGGTTTAAACCAGGACTAAACCAGGACTAAACCAGGCCTAAACAAGGAATAAACCAGGACTAAACCAGGTCTAAACCAGGACTAAACCAGGACTAAACCAGGTTTAAACCAGGACTAAACCAGGACTAAATCAGGACTAAACCAGGTTTTGAACCAGGTCTAAACCAGGACTAAACCAGGTCTAAACCAGGTCTAAACCAGGACTAAACCAGGTCTAAACCAGGACTAAACCAGGACTAAACCAGGTCTAAACCAGGACTAAACCAGGTCTAAACCAGGACTAAACCAGGTCTAAACCAGGTTTAAACCAGGACTAAACCAGGACCAAATCAGGACTAAACCAGGACTAAACCAGGTCTAAACCAGGACTAAACCAGGACTAAACCAGGTCTAAACCAGGACTAAACCATGACTAAACCAGGTCTAAACCAGGTTTAAACCAGGACTAAACCAGGACTAAACCAGGCCTAAACCAGGAATAAACCAGGACTAAACCAGGTCTAAACCAGGACTAAACCAGGACTAAACCAGGTTTAAACCAGGACTAAACCAGGACTAAATCAGGACTAAACCAGGTTTTGAACCAGGTCTAAACCAGGACTAAACCAGGTCTAAACCAGGTCTAAACCAGGACTAAACCAGGTCTAAACCAGGACTAAACCAGGACTAAACCAGGTCTAAACCAGGACTAAACCAGGTCTAAACCAGGACTAAACCAGGACTAAACCAGGTTTAAACCAGGACTAAACCAGGTCTAAACCAGGTTTAAACCAGGTCTAAACCAGGACTAAACCAGGTCTAAACCAGGACTAAACCAGGACTAAACCAGGACCAAATCAGGACTAAACCAGGTCTAAACCAGGACTAAACCAGGTCTAAACCAGGACTAAACCAGGACTAAACCAGGTTTAAACCAGGACTAAACCAGGTCTAAACCAGGTTTAAACCAGGACTAAACCAGGACCAAATCAGGACTAAACCAGGTCTAAACCAGGACTAAACCAGGTCTAAACCAGGACTAAACCAGGACTAAACCAGGTCTAAACCAGGACTAAACCAGGTCTAAACCAGGACTAAACCAGGACTAAACCAGGTTTAAACCAGGACTAAACCAGGTCTAAACCAGGTTTAAACCAGGACTAAACCAGGACTAAATCAGGACTAAACCAGGACTAAACCAGGTCTAAACCAGGACTAAACCAGGTTTAAACCAGGTTTAAACCAGGACTAAATCAGGTCTAAACCAGGACTAAACCAGGACTAAACCAGGTCTAAACTAGAACTAAACCAGGTTTTGAACCAGGTCTAAACCAGGTCTAAACCAGGACTAAACCAGTATTTCCCTAACCTTAACCATTACCCATCCCTAACCTTAACCATCACCCATCCCTAACCTTAACCATCACCCATCCTTAACCACCACCGTTACCCATCCCTAACCTTAACCGTTACCCATCCCTAACCTTAACCGTTACCCATCCCTAACCTTAACCATTACCCATCCCTAACCTTTGCCCATAAAACTCTTTCTCCACCAGGTCCACACCTGTCTCTGATTTGAGTAGAACCTGAACCACTCTCCAGTATTGCCACCTTTTCATTGACACGTTCTCTGACTATACCTCCCTCAGTAAAACCATTGTGTATATTGTAAATAACTTGTGTTTTGGTGTGGTTTTTTTAAAATAATTATTGCTCATGTTATTTAATATTTTTAATGTTTATTTATTGTATGAAGCAATCTTCCTTATAGCACTTATTACTGAATCTAAAAAACTAGACGCACTTACCTGAGGCATGTTATAGTAATGTCAGTGGGACCTGGCTCTATGGAGAGGGATCTAATCGTTCTACTCATATGTACAACAGCATACACCCAGACACAGACTAAACCCAGTCTAAACCAGGACTAAACCAGGTCTAAACCAGGTCTAAACCAGGACTAAACCAGGACTAAACCTGGTCTAAACCAGGACCAAACCAGGACTAAACCAGGTCTAAACCAGGACTAAACCAGGTCTAAACCAGGTCTAAACCAAGACTAAACCAGGTCTAAACCAGGTCTAAACCAGGTCTAAACCAGGTCTAAACCAGGTCTAAACCAGGACTAAACCAGGACTAAACCAGGTCTAAACCAGGACCAAACCAGGACAAAATCAGGTCTAAACCAGGTCTAAACCAGGTCCGACCCGGTCTGAACCCTGAGTGTTACCTGCCGAAGAAGGCGACCTTCATGTGGCGGCGGATTATCACTTCTCTAACAGCCGACAATTTAGAGGCACAGCTGCTCAGCTCCAGACTCTGGTCTCTCACAGCAACAGGTCCCAGGTCGTCACGGCAACAGGCCTCTGATATCGCACGGTCACAAACAAGAATCAATAAAACAGGGCGTTACAGTCTAAAAACCTGTTTAAATCCACCAAAAACCTGTTCAAATTTACCTAAAACCTGTTCAAACCCAACTAAAACCTGTTCAAATCCACCTAAAACCTGTTCAAATCCACCTAAAACCATGTGTGCTGTTATCCTGCTGTTGTCTGATGTCTGTATGTTTATGTTACGTATGTTGTAACAGCTACTGTTGTTTATGTTGTAATGGCTACTGTAGTTATAACTACTTGTTTGTTATAACTTTGTGTTTGTTATGTCTGTACATTGCAATACTCTATTTCATTTTGTGAAGACCCTTGTGCCTGAATGAAATAACTTCGGGCTGCATGGTGTGGTTTGTAATCTTGTTTGTCCATTTATGTATACATGTCCACATGAAATAAATTTCCCCTTGGGGATCAATAAAGTTCTTCTAATCTAATCTAGTAAAACTCTATTCCCTGTTACCTTCGACAAAAGCAGAGCCTTCCTTTACAAACTCCAGGAGTTGGTCAAAGATGGAGGTGATGGAGCGTTTAGCGATGACGAACCTCCTCAGAGGCGACGGGTCCAGGGCCTCCATCTGTTGTACACGTTAACAGTTCATTAAGTTCATTCAGCTTTGACATGGGCCTGTTTTATGAAGACTAAATTCATCCATTTGTCTAAAATACCCAGGATGCATCTTGCACAATCACTTTGTTTCTACATATATACATTTATTCTTTAAAAACAGCTAATGTGAGCACAAATTCTAACATCAAAGTGTTTGTAATGAATTTATGAATCTATTTGTTTAACACACATTATATTTAATAATCCATCAAAATGAAATGTGATTTTATTTAGTCCAAACCCAGAGCCTGGACACCTGCCACAGACAGTAATCTGTAAGATTCAGACCCACAGCCTCAGTCACTGACACTTTCATTAAACAGAAGAAACAGAGCTGTTTTTACCGTGTGGCGTTGTCTGCAGGGTTCAAAGGTCATCGGTGGGAGAGGTCCTTCTTCATTATTCAGTTTCAGACGCAGCGACAGCAGCGACAGCAGCGACAGCAGCGACAGCAGCGACTGCAGCAAGGATTAGTCCCCACTGATCCTATTAACGGGACTAAACCTGGACTCACCTCCTCCGGGTCCTCCGGGCTCGGCTCAACACAAAAGCCTCTGTGTGTGGTGTGCACTTCAGGTCCTGCTGAGACATCTGGCCGTGAGAACAGCAGCAGGCCACAGCCGTGCACGCTCCTGACGGTGGAGCGGAGCAGCTTTGGGCCTGAGGCGGGGCACAGTATGAACAATAGACAGTCGAAGGTTTAACACTTAGAGACAGAGAACCATCACTCTCACATTCATTCAGTAAGGGCACTTTAATTTCACCTGAGCATGCATGTGTGTGTACAGAAGCAGGAAGACAGAGAGAACCCACAGTAAGACCAGGTCTAAACCAGGACTATCTCTGGTCTAACCCTGTCTAAGGGGATATGCTGTAACGTTTCGTCAGCTGTGGAGTAATGATGTAATAAAAGGCTGTGTCTCTATCAGCGCTCCTCACATTCTTTCATTACATCATACACACCAGCAACGCCCACCGACACACAGACCACACCCACTTTAACAGAAGCCTTGCCCATATGGATGCAGTGGGTGGGGCTTGTGTTTGGGGACTGCACTGATTCAGGCCTTTTACTTAAGGCTATAAATCCATAACTGAGGAGGTGGTGCAGGTGACGAGGTGGTGCAGGTGAGGAGGAGGTGCAGGTGAGGAGGTGGTGCAGGTGAGGAGGAGGTGAAGGTGAGGAGGTGGTGGCGCAGGTAAAGAGGAGGTGCAGGTGAGGAGGAGATGCAGGTGAGGAGGTGGTGCAGGTGAGGAGGTGGTGCAGGTGAGGAGGAGGTGAAGGTGAGGAGGTGGTGGCGCAGGTAAAGAGGAGGTGCAGGTGAGGAGGAGATGCAGGTGAGGAGGTGGTGCAGGTGAGGAGGTGGTGGCGCAGGTAAAGAGGAGGTGCAGGTGAGGAGGAGGTGCAGGTGAAGAGGTGGTGCAGGTGACGAGGTGGTGCAGGTGAGGAGGAGGTGCAGGTGAGGAGGTGGTGGCGCAGGTAAAGAGGAGGTGCAGGTGAGGAGGAGGTGCAGGTGAAGAGGTGGTGGCGCAGGTGAGGAGGAGGTGCAGGTGAGGAGGAGGTGCAGGTGAGGAGGTGGTGCAGGTGAAGAGGTGGCGCAGGTGTGGTGGAGGTGGTGGTGGTGAGGAGGTGGTGCAAGTGAGGAGGTGGTGGTGGTAAGGAAATGGTGCAGGTAAAGAGGTGGTGCAGGTGAGGAGGAGGTGCAGGTTAGGAGGTGGCTCAGGTGAGGAGGTGGTGCAGGTGAGGAGGTGGTACAGGTAAGGAGGTGGTGGTGGTGTGGAGGTGGTGCAGGTGAGGAAGTGGTGCAGGTGAGGAGGTGGTGCAGGTGACGAGGTGGTGGCGCAGAGGAGGTGGTGGCGCAGAGGAGGTGGTGGCGCAGAGGAGGTGGTGGCGCAGGTGAGGAGGAGGTGCAGGTGAGGAGGTGGTGCAGGTGAAGAGGTGGCGCAGGTGTGGAGGTGGCGGTGGTGAGGAGGTGGTGCAGGTGAGGAGGAGGTGCAGGTGAAGAGGAGGAGCAGGTGAAGAGGAGGTGCAGGTGAAGAGGAGGTGCAAGTGAGGAGGTGGTGCAAGTGAGGAGGTGGTGCAGGTCAGGAAGTGGTGCAGGTGAGGAGGTGGTGCAGGTGAGGAGGTGGTGCAGGTGAGGAGGAGGTGCAGGTGAAGAGGAGGTGGAGGTGAGGAGGTGGTGCAGGTGAAGAGGTGGCGCAGGTGTGGAGGAGGTGCAGGTGAAGAGGAGGTGCCGGTGAAGAGGTGGTGCAGGTGAAGAGGAGGTGCAAGTGAGGAGGTGGTGCAAGTGAGGAGGTGGTGCAGGTCAGGAAGTGGTGCAGGTGAGGAGGTGGTGCAGGTGAGGAGGTGGTGCAGGTGAGGAGGAGGTGCAGGTGAAGAGGAGGTGCAGGTGAGGAGGTGGTGCAGGTGAAGAGGTGGTGCAGGTGAGGAGGTGGTGGTGGTGGTGGTGGTGTGGAGGTGGTGGTGGTGTGGAGGTGGTGCAGGTCAGGAAGAGGTGCAGGTGAGGAGGTGGTGCAGGTGAGGAGGAGGTGCAGGTGAAGAGGAGGTGCAGGTGAAGAGGTGGTGCAGGTGAAGAGGAGGTGCAGGTGAGGAGGTGGTGCAGGTGAAGAGGTGGTGCAGGTGAGGAGGTGGTGGTGGTGGTGGTGTGGAGGTGGTGGTGGTGTGGAGGTGGTGCAGGTCAGGAAGAGGTGCAGGTGAGGAGGTGGTGCAGGTGAGGAGGAGGTGCAGGTGAATAGGTGGCTCAGGTGAGGAGGAGGTGCAGGTGAGGAGGTGGCTCAGGTGAGGAGGTGGTGCAGGTGAGGAGGTGGTGGTGGTGAGGAAGTGGTGCAGGTGAGGAGGAGGTGCAGGTGAATAGGTGGCTCAGGTTAGGAGGAGGTGCAGGTGAGGAGGTGGCTCAGGTGAGGAGGTGGTGCAGGTGAGGAGGTGGTGGTGGTGAGGAAGTGGTGCAGGTGAGGAGGAGGTGCAAGTGAGGAGGTAGTGGTGGTGAGGAGGTGGTGCAGGTGAGGAGGTGGTACAGGTGAGGAGGTGGTGGTGGTGGTGGTGAGGAGGTGGTGCAGGTGAGGAGGAGGTGGTGGTAAGGAGGTGGTGCAGGTGAGGTGGTGGTGAGGAGGTGGTGCAGGTGAGGAGGAGGTGCAGGTGAGGAGGAGGTGGTGGTAAGGAGGTGGTGCAGGTGAGGTGGTGGTGCAGGTGAGGAGGTGGTGGTGGTTGTGAGGAGGTGGTGCAGGTGAGGAGGTGGTGAGGAGGTGGTGCAGGTGAGGAGGAGGTGCAGGTGAGGAGGTGGTGGTAAGGAGGTGGTGCAGGTGAGGTGGTGGTGCAGGTGAGGAGGTGGTGGTGGTAAGGAGGTGGTGCAGGTGAGGAGGTGGTGCAGGTGAGGAGGTGGTGGTGGTGAGGAGGTGGTGCAGGTGAGGAGGTGGTGGAGCTGCAGCAGAAACACACGTTGTTTTGTAAAAGACTGGTTCTATCAGGTCTGGATCTGGTCCTGTCAGTCTGTCACTCCACAGCTCCTCAGTCTCAGGTCTTCAGTCTGGGTCCTGGTCTAAAGCAGCGTCTCGGAGTCTGGTCTCAGATCCATCTCTCATCATCTGTCTGTCTTTACCTGCTCAGACCTGCTCCTTCTTCACTCAGATCTGAGGAAATCCTACTAAAACCTGGCCAAGATCACAGATCTTTACTTTTAAAAAGGTACTAGTCCTGGTTTAGTCCTGGTTTAGTCCTGGTTTAGTCCTGGTTTAGACCTGGTTTAGACCTGGTTTAAACCTGATTTAGACCTGGTTTAGACCTGGTTTAAACCTGATTTAGACCTGGTTTAGACCTGGTTTAGATCTGGTTCTTGTACACATAATTCAATTTTAAATGTTGTAGCCGAGGGACAGATTTTAAAATGTGACAATATCCAAAGACACTCCTGAGGTTTTCTAAACCATCGGAGTCTTTCTGGACATTACATTAAGTTTGACTTTTCTCATTGGCTTCTTGTTCTGTCGAGTTCTGATGAGACCAAACCTGTTCCTGAACCTGCTCAGGTGTCTCTGTTTAATGCATGTCTGGCGAGACCAGGGTCAGATCTGAGGCGGGACCAGGGGCAGATCTGAGGCGGGACCAGGGTCAGATCTGAGGCGGGACCAGGGGCAGGTCTGAGGCAGGACCAGAGGCAGGTCTGAGACAGGACCAGGGGCAGGTCTGAGGCAGGACCAGAGGCAGGTCTGAGGCGGGACCAGGGTCAGATCTGAGGCGGGACCAGGGGCAGGTCTGAGGCAGGACCAGAGGCAGGTCTGAGGCGGGACCAGGGTCAGATCTGAGGCGGGACCAGGGGCAGGTCTGAGGCAGGACCAGAGGCAGGTCTGAGACGGGACCAGGGGCAGGTCTGAGGCAGGACCAGAGGCAGGTCTGAGGCGGGACCAGGGGCAGATCTGAGGCGGGACCAGGGGCAGGTCTGAGGCGGGACCAGGGGCAGGTCTGAGGCGGGACCAGGGGCAGGTCTGAGGCGGGACCAGGGGCAGGTCTGAGGCGGGACCAGGGGCAGGTCTGAGACAGGACCAGAGGCAGGTCTGAGGCGGGACCAGAGACACACAGATAAATGCAGAGCTGGAAGAGAAGCAGTGGAAAAAGTGAGCGTCTGTCTGGAGCTGCTTACGTCCGAGACACTCTGTCGACAGAAAGTCCACATGGGACCTGTGCTGACCTGGATCAGACCTGGTTTAGACCCAGCATAATCCTGGTTTAGAACTGGATTTACATGTTTTAGACCTATTTTTGGTTTAAATTAAATTTTATGCCTTGGTTTAATTATGGACTGGACCTAGTAAAGTTTTTAGTTTATTCTCAGGTCTAGTCCTAGTTTGTCCTGAATCTAGTCCTGGTTTAGTTCTAGTTCAGCCCTGGTCGAGTCCTGGTCAAGTCCTGGTGGTGGAGCTCCAGGCTGCCCAGCATGCTGACAGAGTTTACCCAGGGAAGAGGCAGCGCGGGTCGGATGCCGGGGCTGAGGAGCCTGGGCGTCCTGCTGGTTCTGGTCCTGGTTCTGGAGGGAGTTCTGATGGAAAGCGAACCCAGTGAAGACCAGCCAGACCTGGATGAGGACGGACCGGTTGAGGACGAAATACTGGTGAGAAGTCTTAGTCTAGACCTGCTTTAGTTTGGACTTTATTCAGAGCCTTTGTTAAGACCTTGTTTGGTCCAGGTCTAGTCCTCTCTGACGATGTTCCAGACAATCCAGTTTTAATCGAAATGGGTTTGTATCAGATCCTTTTTGAGGCTAATTTTTTTCTCTAAAGAAGACAGCAGCAGTTTGGAGAAACACACAGGAGCAAAGCAGAGACTAAACCAGCTGTAAATGTGTCACATTTAAAACTGAACTCTTCACTGTTCATTTAAAAGAGGGGCACATAATTCAAATCCAAGTACAACAGAGGTTTTTGACCTGGTTTGACCGTTGTGTTTTCTGCAGGAGCCGGTGTCCTCAGACCTGTCCAGAGTCTCTCCTCTCAGCTCATGGCTCATCTTCAGAAAAAACTCCAACAAAGGAGACAACCGCCGCAGCAAAGGCCCCAGAAAAACCTCCAAGGTCCAGACCTCCACATCTGCACACATCAGCCAGGACTTTGTACTAAGCTCCAAATATTTCATATTTAACACCTTCAGAATGCCTTTGAAGCTAATGTTTAAAGTACATAGTGTTATTGTGTGCTGCATCTCAAAATCCCAGAAAAAGTTAAAAGTCAACTTCAAGAAGTCAGGAAAAAAGTGACGCTGCTTAACCTTTAGCCACTAGAGGGCGCAGATTCCTCTACAGGCTGAATGTGTTATCTAAACTTGGCCAGTTTGGGAGAGAAAAAACATATCTTCTGACCATTGTTCCAGACATGATTCTACCAATCAATGTATATTTTTGTACTTTAAAGATGCAAAAATTACACAGTGCTGGTTTAACCTAAATTTGAGTTAGTTATGTTTTTTTGTTTGTCAAAATATATTCACAAAGTGAACTGATCTGTGGGCAGGTTAGACACATACAATAAAAGAAATGATGTGACATCCATAGGTCCTTTTATTAGTTCATTTTGTAATCTTTCCGTGTGTCTGTGTGTTGACAGCACGGCCTGCCTGGACCCCCAGGACCCCCTGGACCTCAGGGGCCTCAGGGACCCCCAGCCCCGCTCCTGCCCCAGCAGCAGCAGCTCATCCAGGACCTGAAGGGCAAACTCCAAGGTGAGACCCAGACCAGGACACACTGACCCGGGACAAATACTGGAGTCAGCCCTGGTTACGTTGTCAAAGCGTAGTCATGTGACCTGTTGCTGCAGCACCAGTCCTAGTCTCCTCTAGTCTTTCTGCGGCTGATGTTTTGGTTATGGGTTGCTATGGTTGCTAGGGACAGTGACTGTGCCATCCTTACAACTTTTATGTTTCAAGTTTCTTCTTTCCCACTAATTTTAGTCACTTACACAAAATATAAAACAGAAAAGTAAAACCCAAAGCTCTGGGATTTACAGAATTTGAATGATACTCTTTAACGTGTCAGGAGTTCCACCGTACGTCCCCAGACTTCCATTACAAAGTTGTCCAACGTTTTGCTGTAAACGTTTAAACCTTTCCGAACCGTTGTCAAGTTTCATCTAAACTCCATAAACCTTACATTCACACGTTCAGCAGATCTCCTAATGCTCACAGTGGAAATGAGACGGGTTTGTTTGAGTCTGAGTTTCAGTGGCTCTGACGGCAGGAGGCTCCATGTTTTCACCAGTTCCACAGTTTGTTTTTAGGTTACAGGTTCATGTCATTTTGATGGAGACTCATTTAAGCTCCTCGTCCCATGTCCCGACAAATACAATAACAATCACATTGCAGTTTTGAACACTCCCTATTCCAAATTCAATTTGACTTTATTAATCCTCAAGGGGAAATTCCGTTGTTAGGGCTCTGTAAATAAATAGATTCAGACTTTCCAAAAAAAACAAAACAATTGCTTGTGGAGTCTTAATTGCAGTTGTTTCTTTGTGCAGCTCACTGATCTCTGCAGACGTCCACCTGCTGCTCTCTGGTCTTCAAAAGCCAAAAGCAGGGGATGGTCCAAGTTGTTCGGTATAGCGTCTGTCAGGCGCAGATCAGGTCCATTCTGAATTAACAAGAGCACAAACGCAAAAGCGGGTCCAAGAGGCAGGCGAAGTTTAAACAGTTAGGCAGGCCGAGGTTCGGAAGAGTGACTTCACGTCTGCTCTGAAAGAAATTCTGTTCCTCCTTTGCTTCCCACATTCGCTGATGTCTCTGGAACCAGTCCAACACCACGGACACTCATTCCTCGTAGATCTGGTAGATTCATTTCTTGTGTAAATGATCCTGGTTGTAGTATTGATTAAACTAGGGGAAAAATATAAAAATTCTCAAAATGATCTAAATTCAAAGCAAATATGAAGTGTATCTAACATTTGCAGCCGGTTCAAAATGATGTTTCAAACTGTTCAGCAACAACACTAAAAGACACATGTCGCATCAAAACTCAAATTGTTAACTTTTCATAAATATAAATTAAATAGTTCTAATGTAGATTTCCAATGATGTGAGACATTTTCACCAGATATGGTAGTGTGTCCTAAAACCCACAGGTACATTGTGGAATATGTGTCACTTTGGCTTAAAAAGAGGCGTTTGTTTCATGTCCATGGATTTAATGCAGTAGGCCAGTACCAATGTTTAAGTATGCCTGACCATTATTGCAGATTAAAATCAGACAATCTCAGTTAAAAACATGAGACAAATCAAACCCCTTGGTGGTCCCCACCTTGGGCACCCCTGACCTATAAGTCTTTTGTCAAAGTGTCTCAATGAAGGCAATCTAGAAGTTATGTCTCAAAAAAATTATTTACATTTTTAGAATATTTTCTTCAAATTAAGGCATTTTTTTGTAGATCCTGGTTTCATATCTTATCCAGTTTTCCTTTTCAAACACATTTTTGCAGAATGCATCATAAAATATGTTTTTTTGCCATTTACTACTTGTCCAAAAATACAGAAAATGTTAATACATTTGTCAAATCAGTTTTGTGATTTTTCAGTCATAGCAAAGGTTCTACTTATGTTTAAATGAACATGTTTAGACGAGTAGAAAAGATCAGAGGCTTTCTTGTTTTTGGACCTCATTAGTGTCGTCCCTCTGCACTCGCCGCAGCAGCAGCAGCAGTAGTGCTCTGGTCTGATAATGGCCCAGTGTGAGCCGCTGCAGACAGACTGGAGGCAGCCTCAGACCCTAATAGGGCTAATTTGTGGAGCGGGACAGGACTTGGCTCCGGCGGAGGATTCCTGACATTCCTCTGCGCTGATGGTGCGCCTTTGTGATTCTTACTTTCTACAATCCCACATTATCCGCCCTCTCCCGCCCCCCGCCCCTGTCCGACTCTGCAGGGCTCCCTCAGACACGTCTCCTCGCTAAAGACCTGAATAAACTGTGAGTGACGTCAGAGGCTGGAGCTGCAGCAAAAACAAACTGTCAAACTGCGGACGGCAAAATGTACTAAAGAAAATAAACGGCTCACAAATGGCTGTAGCACAAAAATACATCTTTATCTGAAATATTGTGTGCATCAGAAAAAAGTCCAAATAGTATAGGTAATAATGTTTTTACAATAAACGCTCTTCCTGATCCTTTTTCTTGAGCATCCCGCTCCATTTATCCGAGCTTGGGACCGGCACAAAGTTTACACTGTGCCGATGGTTTACCAGGATTTAAACCCCGGAAGAAGGGCACTAACAACTTCAACAACTAGACCCCACACTCTCAGATTTAACTCTCGAAGAACAGTTGTTGTTCAATCCCCGTTTTAGTCCTGGTTTAGTCCTGGTTTAGTCCTGGTTATGTCCTGGTTTAGTCTTGGTTTAGTCCTGGTTTAGTCTTGGTTTAGTCCTGGTTTAGACCTGGTTTAGTCCTGGTTTAGTCCTGGTTTAGTCCTGGTTTAGTCTTGGTTTAGTCTTGGTTTAGTCCTGGTTTAGTCCTGGTTTAGTCTTGGTTTAGTCCTGGTTTAGTCTTGGTTATGTCCTGGTTTAGTCCTGGTTTAGTCCTGGTTTAGTCCTGGTTTAGTCTTGGTTTAGTCCTGGTTTAGTCCTGGTTTAGTCCTGGTTTAGTCCTGGTTTAGTCCTGGTTTAGTCCTGGTTTAGTCTTGGTTTAGTCCTGGTTTAGTCTTGGTTTAGTCCTGGTTTAGTCTTGGTTTAGTCTTGGTTTAGTCTTGGTTTAGTCCTGGTTTAGTCCTGGTTTAGTCTTGGTTTAGTCCTGGTTTAGTCCTGGTTTATTTCTAGTTTAGTCCAGGTTATGTCCTGGTTTAGTCCTGGTTTAGTCCTGGTTTTAGTCTTGGTTTTAGTCTTGGTTTAGTCTTGGTTTAGTCCTGGTTTAGTCTTGGTTTAGTCCTGGTTTAGACCTGGTTTAGTCCTGGTTTAGTCCTGGTTTAGTCCTGGTTTATTTCTAGTTTAGTCCAGGTTATGTCCTGGTTTAGACCTGGTTTAGTCCTGGTTTAGTCTTGGTTTAGTCTTGGTTTAGTCTTGGTTTAGTCCTGGTTTAGTCTTGGTTTAGTCCTGGTTTAGACCTGGTTTAGTCCTGGTTTAGTCCTGGTTTAGTCCTGGTTTAGTCCTGGTTTAGTCTTGGTTTAGTCCTGGTTTAGTCCTGGTTTAGTCTTGGTTTAGTCTTGGTTTAGTCTTGGTTTAGTCCTGGTTTAGTCTTGGTTTAGTCCTGGTTTAGTCCTGGTTTAGTCCTGGTTTAGTCCTGGTTTAGTCTTGGTTTAGTCCTGGTTTAGTCCTGGTTTAGTCTTGGTTTAGTCTTGGTTTAGTCTTGGTTTAGTCCTGGTTTAGTCTTGGTTTAGTCCTGGTTTAGTCCTGGTTTAGTCTTGGTTTAGTCCTGGTTTAGTCCTGGTTTATTTCTAGTTTAGTCCAGGTTATGTCCTGGTTTAGTCCTGGTTTTGTCCTGGTTTAGTCCAGGTTATGTCCTGGTTTAGTCCTGTTTAGACCGGGTTTAGTCTTGGTTTAGTCCTGGTTTAGACCTGGTTTAGTCCTGGTTTAGTCCTGGTTTAGACCTGGTTTAGTCCTGGTTATGTCCTGGTTTAGTCCTGGTTTAGTCCTGGTTTAGTCCTGGTTTAGTCCTGGTTTAGTCCTGGTTTAGTCTTGGTTTAGTCCTGGTTTAGTCTTGGTTTAATCCTGGTTTAGTCCTGGTTTAGTCTTGGTTTAGTCCTGGTTTAGTCTTGGTTTAATCCTGGTTTAGTCCTGGTTTAGTCTTGGTTTAGTCCTGGTTTAGTCCTGGTTTAGTCTTGGTTTAGTCCTGGTTTAGTCCTGGTTTATTTCTAGTTTAGTCCAGGTTATGTCCTGGTTTAGTCCTGGTTTTGTCCTGGTTTAGTCCAGGTTATGTCCTGGTTTAGTCCTGTTTAGACCGGGTTTAGTCTTGGTTTAGTCCTGGTTTAGACCTGGTTTAGTCTTGGTTTAGACCTGGTTTAGTCTTGGTTTAGTCCTGGTTTATTTCTAAATTAGTCCTGGTTTAGTCCTGGTTTATTTCTAGTTTAGTCCTGGTTTAGTCCTGGTTTAGTCCTGGTTTAGTCTTGGTTTAGTCCTGGTTTAGTCCTGGTTTAGTCTTGGTTTAGTCCTGGTTTAGTCTTGGTTTAGTCCTGGTTTAGTCCTGGTTTAGTCCTGGTTTAGTCCTGGTTTATTTCTAGTTTAGCCCAGGTTATGTCCTGGTTTAGTCCTGGTTTTGTCCTGGTTTAGTCCAGGTTATGTCCTGGTTTAGTCCTGTTTAGACCGGGTTTAGTCCTGGTTTAGTCCTGGTTTAGTCCTGGTTTAGATCTGGTTTAGTCCTGGTTTGGTCCTGGTTTAGACCTGGTTTAGACCTGGTTTAGTCCTGGTTTAGTCTTGGTTTAGTCCTGGTTTAGACCTGGTTTAGTCCTGGTTTAGTCTTGGTTTAGTCCTGGTTTAGACCTGGTTTAGTCCTGGTTTAGTCCTGGTTTAGTCCTGGTTTTGAGCTGGTTTAGTCCTGGTTTAGACCTGGTTTAGTCCTGGTTTATTTCTAGTTTAGTCCTGGTTTAGTCCTGGTTTAGTCCTGGTTTAGTCCCTTTTTAGTCCTGGTTTATTTCTAGTTTAGTCCTGGTTTAGTCCTGGTTTATTTCTAGTTTAGTCCTGGTTTAGTCCTGGTTTTGACCTGGTTTAGTCCTGGTTTAGACCTGGTTTAGTCCTGGTTTAGTCCTGGTTTAGTTTTGGTTTAGTCCTGGTTTAGTCTTGGTTTAGTCCTGGTTTAGACCTGGTTTAGTCCTGGTTTAGACCTGGTTTAGTCCTGGTTATGTCCTGGTTTAGTCCTGGTTTAGACCTGGTTTAGTCCTGGTTTAGTCCTGGTTTAGTCCTGGTTTTGAGCTGGTTTAGTCCTGGTTTAGACCTGGTTTAGTCCTGGTTTATTTCTAGTTTAGCCCTGGTTTAGTCCTGGTTTAGTCCTGGTTTAGTCCTGGTTGAGTCCTGGTTTATTTCTAGTTTAGTCCTGGTTTAGTCCTGGTTTAGTCCAGGTTATGTCCTGGTTTAGTCCTGGTTTATTTCTAGTTTAGTCCTGGTTTAGTCCTGGTTTAGTCCTGGTTTATTTCTAGTTTAGTCCTGGTTTAGTCCTGGTTTAGTCCTGGTTTAGTCCTGGTTTATTTCTAGTTTAGTCCTGGTTTAGTCCTGGTTTAGTCCTGGTTTATTTCTAGTTTAATCCTGGTTTAGTCCTGGTTTAGACCTGGTTTAGTCCTGGTTTAGTCCTGGTTATGTCCTGGTTTAGTCCAGGTTATGTCCTGGTTTATTTCTAGTTTATTCCTGGTTTAGTCCTGGTTTAGTCTTGGTTTATTTCTAGTTTAGTCCTGGTTTAGTCCTGGTTTAGTCCTGGTTTAGTCTTGGTTTATTACTAGTTTAGTCCTGGTTTAGTCCTGGTTTAGTCCTGGTTTAGTCTTGGTTTATTTCTAGTTTAGTCCTGGTTTAGTCCTGGTTTAGACTTGGTTTATTTCTAGTTTAAACCTGGTTTAGTCCTGGTTTAGTCCTGGTTTATTTCTAGTTTAGTCCTGGTTTAGTCCTGGTTTAGTCTTGGTTTATTTCTAGTTTAGTCCTGGTTTAGTCCTGGTTTAGTCCTGGTTTATTTCTAGTTTAATCCTGGTTTAGTCCTGGTTTAGACCTGGTTTAGTCCTGGTTTAGTCCTGGTTTAGTCCTGGTTATGTCCTGGTTTAGTCCAGGTTATGTCCTGGTTTATTTCTAGTTTATTCCTGGTTTAGTCCTGGTTTAGTCTTGGTTTATTTCTAGTTTAGTCCTGGTTTAGTCCTGGTTTAGTCCTGGTTTAGTCTTGGTTTATTTCTAGTTTAGTCCTGGTTTAGTCCTGGTTTAGTCCTGGTTTAGTCTTGGTTTATTTCTAGTTTAGTCCTGGTTTAGTCCTGGTTTAGACTTGGTTTATTTCTAGTTTAAACCTGGTTTAGTCCTGGTTTAGTCCTGGTTTATTTCTAGTTTAGTCCTGGTTTAGTCCTGGTTTAGTCTTGGTTTATTTCTAGTTTAGTCCTGGTTTAGTTCTAGTTTAGTCCTGGTTTAGTCCTGGTTTAGTACTGGTTTAGTCCTGGTTTATTTCTAGTTTAGTCCTGGTTTAGTCCTGGTTTAGTCTTGGTTTATTTCTAGTTTAGTCCTGGTTTAGTTCTAGTTTAGTCCTGGTTTAGTCCTGGTTTAGTCCTGGTTTAGTCCTGGTTTAGTCCTGGTTTAGTCCTGGTTTATTTCTAGTTTAGTCCTGGTTTAGTCCTGGTTTAGTCTTGGTTTATTTCTAGTTTAGTCCTGGTTTAGTTCTAGTTTAGTCCTGGTTTAGTCCTGGTTTAGACCTGGTTTATTTCTAGTTTATTCCTGGTTTAGTCCTGGTTTAGTCTTGGTTTATTTCTAGTTTAGTCCTGGTTTAGTCCTGGTTTAGTCCTGGTTTATTTCTAGTTTAGTCCTGGTTTAGTCCTGGTTTAGTCTTGGTTTATTTCTAGTTTAGTCCTGGTTTAGTCCTGGTTTAGTCCTGGTTTATTTCTAGTTTATTCCTGGTTTAGTCCTGGTTTAGTCTTGGTTTATTTCTAGTTTAGTCCTGGTTTAGTCCTGGTTTAGTCCTGGTTTAGTCTTGGTTTATTTCTAGTTTAGACCTGGTTTAGTCCTGGTTTAGTCCTGGTTTATTTCTAGTTTATTCCTGGTTTAGTCCTGGTTTAGTCTTGGTTTATTTCTAGTTTAGTCCTGGTTTAGTCCTGGTTTAGTTCTGGTTTAGTCTTGGTTTATTTCTAGTTTAGTCCTGGTTTAGTCCTGGTTTAGTCCTGGTTTAGTCTTGGTTTATTTCTAGTTTAGTCCTGGTTTAGTCCTGGTTTAGTCCTGGTTTATTTCCAGTTTAGTCCTGGTTTAGTCCTGGTTTAGTCTTGGTTTATTTCTAGTTTAGTCCTGGTTTAGTTCTAGTTTAGTCCTGGTTTAGTCCTGGTTTAGTACTGGTTTAGTCCTGGTTTATTTCTAGTTTAGTCCTGGTTTAGTCCTGGTTTAGACCTGGTTTAGTCCTGGTTTAGCCCTGGTTTAGACCTGGTTTAGTCCTGGTTTAGACCTGGTTTAGTCCTGGTTATGTCCTGGTTTAGTCCTGGTTTAGACCTGGTTTAGTCCTGGTTTAGTCCTGGTTTAGACCTGGTTTAGTCCTGGTTTATTTCTAGTTTAGTCCTGGTTTAGTCCTGGTTTAGTCCTGGTTTATTTCTAGTTTAGTCCTGGTTTAGTCCTGGTTTCGTCCTGGTTTATTTCTAGTTTAATCCTGGTTTAGTCCTGGTTTAGTTCTGGTTTATTTCTAGTTTAATTCTGGTTTAGTCCTGGTTTAGTCCTGGTTTAGTCCTGGTTTAGTCCAGGTTATGTCCTGGTTTAGTCCAGGTTATGTCTTGGTTTAGTCCTGGTCTAGTCCTGGTTTATTTCTAGTTTATTCCTGGTTTAGTCCTGGTTTATTCCTGGTTTATTTCTAGTTTAGTCCTGGTTTAGTCCTGGTTTAGTCCTGGTTTAGTCCTGGTTTATTTCTAGTTTAGTCCTGGTTTAGTCCTGGTTTAGTCCTGGTTTAGTCTTGGTTTATTTCTAGTTTAGTCCTGGTTTTTTTCTAGTTTAGTCCTGGTTTAGTCCTGGTTTATTTCTAGTTTAGTCCTGGTTTAGTCCTGGTTTAGTCCTGGTTTAGTCCAGGTTTAGTCCTGGTTTATTTCTAGTTTAGTCCTGGTTTAGTCCTGGTTTAGTCTTGATTTATTTCTAGTTTAGTCCTGGTTTAGTTCTAGTTTAGTCTTGTTTTAGTCCTGGTTTAGTACTGGTTTAGTCCTGGTTTATTTCTAGTTTAGTCCTGGTTTAGTCCTGGTTTATTTCTAGTTTAGTCCTGGTTTAGTCCTGGTTTAGACCTGGTTTAGTCCTGGTTTAGTCCTGGTTTAGACCTGGTTTAGTCCTGGTTTAGTCCTGGTTTAGACCTGGTCTAGTCCTTGTTTAGTCCTGGTTTAGTCCTGGTTTTGAGCTGGTTTAGTCCTGGTTTAGACCTGGTTTAGTCCTGGTTTATTTCTAGTTTAGTCCTGGTTTAGTCCTGGTTTAGTCCTGGTTTAGTCCTGGTTTATTTCTAGTTTAGTCCTGGTTTAGTCCTGGTTTAGTCCTGGTTTATTTCTAGTTTAATCCTGGTTTAGTCCTGGTTTAGTCCTGGTTTATTTCTAGTTTAATTCTGGTTTAGTCCTGGTTTAGTCCTGGTTTAGTCCAGGTTATGTCCTGGTTTAGTCCAGGTTATGTCTTGGTTTAGTCCTGGTCTAGTCCTGGTTTATTTCTAGTTTATTCCTGGTTTAGTCCTGGTTTATTCCTGGTTTATTTCTAGTTTAGTCCTGGTTTAGTCCTGGTTTAGTCTTGGTTTATTTCTAGTTTAGTCCTGGTTTAGTTCTAGTTTAGTCCTGGTTTAGTCCTGGTTTAGTCCTGGTTTAGTCTTGGTTTATTTCTAGTTTAGTCCTGGTTTAGTTCTAGTTTAGTCCTGGTTTAGTCCTGGTTTAGTACTGGTTTTTTCTAGTTTAGTCCTGGTTTAGTCCTGGTTTACTTCTAGTTTAGTCCTGGTTTAGTCCTGGTTTAGTCCTGGTTTAGTCTTGGTTTATTTCTAGTTTAGTCCTGGTTTAGTCCTGGTTTAGTCCTGGTTTAGTCTTGGTTTATTTCTAGTTTAGTCCTGGTTTAGTTCTAGTTTAGTCCTGGTTTAGTCCTGGTTTAGTACTGGTTTAGTCCTGGTTTTTTTCTAGTTTACTCCAGGTTTAGTCCTGGTTTATTTCTAGTTTAGTCCTGGTTTAGTCCTGGTTTAGTCCTGGTTTAGTCTTGGTTTATTTCTAGTTTAGTCCTGGTTTAGTTCTAGTTTAGTCCTGGTTTAGTCCTGGTTTAGTACTGGTTTAGTCCTGGTTTTTTTCTAGTTTAGTCCTGGTTTAGTCCTGGTTTATTTCTAGTTTAGTCCTGGTTTAGTCCTGGTTTAGTCCAGGTTTAGTCCTGGTTTATTTCTAGTTTAGTCCTGGTTTAGTCCTGGTTTAGTCTTGGTTTATTTCTAGTTAAGTCCTGGTTTAGTTCTAGTTTAGTCTTGTTTTAGTCCTGGTTTAGTACTGGTTTAGTCCTGGTTTATTTCTAGTTTAGTCCTGGTTTAGTCCTGGTTTAGACCTGGTTTAGTCCTGGTTTAGTCCTGGTTTAGACCTGGTTTAGTCCTGGTTTAGTCCTGGTTTAGACCTGGTTTAGTCCTGATTTAGTCCTGGTTTAGTCCTGGTTTTGAGCTGGTTTAGTCCTGGTTTAGACCTGGTTTAGTCCTGGTTTATTTCTAGTTTAGTCCTGGTTTAGTCCTGGTTTAGTCCTGGTTTATTTCTAGTTTAGTCCTGGTTTAGTCCTGGTTTAGTCCTGGTTTATTTCTATTTTAATCCTGGTTTAGTCCTGGTTTAGTCCTGGTTTATTTCTAGTTTAATTCTGGTTTAGTCCTGGTTTAGTCCTGGTTTAGTCCAGGTTATGTCCTGGTTTAGTCCAGGTTATGTCTTGGTTTAGTCCTGGTCTAGTCCTGGTTTATTTCTAGTTTATTCCTGGTTTAGTCCTGGTTTATTCCTGGTTTATTTCTAGTTTAGTCCTGGTTTAGTCCTGGTTTAGTCCTGGTTTAGTCCTGGTTTAGTCTTGGTTTATTTCTAGTTTAGTCCTGGTTTAGTTCTAGTTTAGTCCTGGTTTAGTCCTGGTTTAGTCCTGGTTTAGTCTTGGTTTATTTCTAGTTTAGTCCTGGTTTATTTCTAGTTTAGTCCTGGTTTAGTTCTAGTTTAGTCCTGGTTTATTTCTAGTTTAGTCCTGGTTTAGTTCTAGTTTAGTCCTGGTTTAGTCCTGGTTTAGTCCTGGTTTAGTCCTGGTTTAGTCCTGGTTTATTTCTAGTTTAGTCCTGGTTTAGTTCTAGTTTAGTCCTGGTTTAGTCCTGGTTTAGTCCTGGTTTAGTCCTGGTTTATTTCTAGTTTAGTCCTGGTTTAGTTCTAGTTTAGTCCTGGTTTAGTCCTGGTTTAGTCCTGGTTTAGTCCTGGTTTATTTCTAGTTTAGTCCTGGTTTAGTTCTAGTTTAGTCCTGGTTTATTTCTAGTTTAGTCCTGGTTTAGTTCTAGTTTAGTCCTGGTTTAGTCCTGGTTTAGTCCTGGTTTAGTCCTGGTTTATTTCTAGTTTAGTCCTGGTTTAGTTCTAGTTTAGTCCTGGTTTAGTCCTGGTTTATTTCTAGTTTAGTCCTGGTTTAGTTCTAGTTTAGTCCTGGTTTAGTCCTGGTTTAGTCCTGGTTTATTTCTAGTTTAGTCCTGGTTTAGTTCTAGTTTAGTCCTGGTTTAGTCCTGGTAGTTTAGTCCTGGTTTAGTTCTAGTTTAGTCCTGGTTTAGTCCTGGTTTATTTCTAGTTTAGTCCTGGTTTAGTTCTAGTTTAGTCCTGGTTTAGTCCTGGTTTATTTCTAGTTTAGTCCTGGTTTAGTTATAGTTTAGTCCTGGTTTAGTCCTGGTGTTTTCTGGTTCGAGTAACTATAGTCTGGTCTCTTTCGGCTCAGATTTGGTCGGAGAGGTGTGTGTTCTCTGTGACCGTCCTCCGAGAGTCTCCACATCGTTTCTGAGTCGACTCCAGGCCACGGTGTCCATCCCACGGCGGAGTCTCCTGGAGCTGCAGCCCTACAACAAGGTCCGACTCTGGTTTATGCACACGTTCCTCTGCACAGGACCGGTCTGGATTGGACCAGACTGGACTGGACTGTAGGCTTTCTGCTGCTGGTCAAACACAGACAGTATCAACTTGAGTTAAAAAGTGAAAACAAAAGAGAAATAGAGTTATGCAACAAAAGATGTAAAGAGGTAAATATAGCTATTATGATTTATTATATTACATCTCTTTTGAATACACAGTAGTTTGTTGCTCTATTCTCTACAATTGTCCCACATTTCTGACACTGACAGATATTTGTAAATTATCATTATTCATTCATTTATTCAACATTAATAACATACAGTATTTACTAATGCTATTCAACAGTTTAAAAAACCTCTTATAATTAAATCTAGTCTAAATGTGGTTTTGAAGAGTAAGTTTGACTGAATTTTCCTGAAGAGGAGCTTTTGGAAACATTTCTATTTAAAGAACTGTAACCTTAAAACAGTTTACACTTTGTGAGCCATTTTCAGCGCAAACAGAGCTGAGTTTGTTCTCTTTCAAATAATATTTCCACCAAAGCTCAGGGAGGTACAGAATTTAAACCACGAGCCTCAAAGAGCTTCACTAACTGCTCCATTATACCCAATAACAAAACACAGCAGAAGATTCTGTTCATATCCACAAATATGACTTTTATTACTCTATTTCTTTTGCACATTTTTAAATTGTTCAGAAGAATCTTTTTGTTCTTAATGAACAAAAGGTGATTTGAGACATGACTTTAAATCAAGAAGACTATTTCAAGAGCTTCCCCAGAACAAAGGCTAGAATTTCCAAAGGTCTATTCATCAAAGCAGAACCCACCCTGTCTCTGTCCTGTCCCTGTCTGTGTCCCTGTTCTGTCCCTGACCCTGTCCTGACCCTGTCCTTGTCCTGTCCCTGACCCTGTCCTGTCCCTGTCCTGTCCCTGTCTGTGTCCCTGTTCTGTCCCTGACCCTGTCCTGACCCTGTCCTTGTCCTGTCCCTGACCCTGTCCTGTCCCTGTCCTGATCCCCGGTCTGTGTCCCTGTTCTGACCCTGACCCTGTCCTGACCCTGTCCTTGTCCTGTCCCTGACCCTGTCCTGACCCTGTCCTGTCCCTGTCCTGTCCCTGTCTGTGTCCCTGTTCTGTCCCTGACCCTGTCCTGACCCTGTCCCTGTTCTGTCCCTGACCCTGTCCTGACCCTGTCCTTGTCCTGTCCCTGACCCTGTCCTGACCCTGTCCTGTCCCTGTCCTTTCCCTGTCTGTGTCCCTGTTCTGTCCCTGACCCTGTCCTGACCCTGTCCTTGTCCTGTCCCTGACCCTGTCCTGACCCTGTCCTGTCCCTGTCTGTGTCCCTGTTCTGTCCCTGACCCTGTCCTGACCCTGTCCTTGTCCTGTCCTGACCCTGTCCTGACCCTGTCCTGTCCCTGTCCTGATCCCCGGTCTGTGTCCCTGTCCTGACCCTGTCCTGTCCCTGTCCTGTCCCTGTCCTGACCCCGGTCTGTGTCCCTGTCCTGACCCTGTCCTGTCCCGGTCTGTGTCCCTGTCCTGACCCTGTCCTGTCCCGGTCTGTGTCCCGGTCTGTGTCCCTGTCCTGACCCTGTCCTGTCCCGGTCTGTGTCCCTGTCCTGTTTCTGTCCATATCCCTGTCCTGTCTCTGTCTGTGTCCCTGTCCTGTCCCTGTCTATGTCCCTGTCCTGACCCTGTCCTGTCCCGGTCTGTGTCCCTGTCCTGTTTCTGTCCGTATCCCTGTCCTGTCCCTGTCTGTGTCTCTGTCCAGTCCCTGTCCTGACCCTGTCCTAACCCTGTCCTCCTGCAGCCGGTGTCCGAGGCGGAGCGCAGTGTTCAGAGAGGCCACAGTTTCAACGTCAGCAGCGGACGCTACACAGCTCCAGTGTCGGGCTTCTACCAGCTCACGGCCAGTCTGCTCATCGGTGAGGACAAATGTCTAACAGTCAGATAAAATAGGGACCATCATCTGAGTCTCACCAGTCTATTTGACCTTATTAAATCAAAATAAAGTTTTCTGTGGGTCCAGTTGGAGATTGATCTTAACTCATGAGACAGTGAGGACTGGGCACTAGTCAGACCAAAGACCACAGATTCATAAACTGTAAAACTCAAAATAATAAAGTGACTCAATCCCAAACCGTTCACAACAGACTTTACTTACAACCAACTTCTGCATTTGACTTAACCATAGAGAGCCATTCCAGTCGAATAAATCGAATGAATATAGTGAGACGTGGTGAGGCTATTTACCAGGTTTTTTTTTGTTTTGTTTTGTTTTTTACACAGCTGTATTTTTTTTATCATTTGTCAAACACCCAAATGAACATCTTTCCTGAAGTTTCCTGAAAAGGAAGCACTCTAATATAGATTTTTGTTGTGTGCAGTAGTGTGCTTCGTCTGGGCGAGTTTAGATCTTTTGAGTCAGCAGCAGTTACATTCACTCAGAAGTATCAGGCAAGGCTAAAGCTTAAGCCTTTATCAAGTTTTGAATTTGGATCTCTTACCGCGGTGTCCAAAAGATTCTTGGTTGGTCGTTAAAAATACTAATTTTAATGTTTCCTTCTGCTCTCTTTAGGCTGTGACCTGAAGTGACTTATTTTGTTTAAATAAATGCAGAAGTTGGTTTTCTCCGGGCACATATAACAGAAAAAAATAATCTGGGTATATACTACCAAACACTATTCAGTTTTCTTCAAAATGCAACTTTTATGTCATAAACTCAACTGCTTTTAGTAAAATCCTGGTCTTTTGTGGCTTTCTCTAAATTAATGATTACCGACTGCTTTAGTTTCTTGTGCAATTTTGCTGTGACTCCAGGGTGAGCCTCACACTGGCTTGTTGTGCTTTGTGAATCATTTCACAGCTGATTGATTCCACATTAACTCAGTGATAATGTTTTTTTGTTCCAGAGTCTGGAGACAGAGTCCAGGTCCGTCTCAGAGACAACATCAGAGCAGCCATCTGCATCGAGTCTCTGTGTCAGAGCAACCTGTGAGTTCAACACTCACACTGGTCTCATATAATCACACTGGTCTCATATACTCACTGGACTCATATACTCACTCTGGACTCATATACTCACACTGGACTCATATACTCACTCTGGACTCCTATACTCACACTGGACTCCTATACTCACACTGGTCTCACATACTCACACTGGACTCACATACTCACACTGGACTCACACACTCACACTGGACTCACACACTCACTCTGGACTCACACACTCACACTGGACTCACACACTCACACTGGACTCACACACTCACTCTGGGCTCACACACTCACTCTGGACTCACACACTCACACTGGACTCACACACTCACACTGGACTCACATACTCACTCTGGACTCACATACTCACACTGGACTCACACACTCACACTGGTCTCACATACTCACACTGGACTCACATACTCACACTGGTCTCACATACTCACACTGGACTCACACACTCAGACTGGTCTCACATACTCACACTGGTCTCACATACTCACACTGGACTCACACACTCACACTGGTCTCACATACTCACACTGGACTCACATACTCACACTGGTCTCACATACTCACACTGGACTCACACACTCACACTGGACTCACACACTCACACTGGACTCACATACTCACTCTGGACTCACATACTCACACTGGACTCACACACTCACACTGGTCTCACATACTCACACTGGACTCACATACTCACACTGGTCTCACATACTCACACTGGACTCACACACTCACACTGGTCTCACATACTCACACTGGTCTCACATACTCACACTGGACTCACACACTCACACTGGTCTCACATACTCACACTGGACTCACATACTCTCACTGGACTCACACACTCACACTGGACTCACATACTCTCACTGGACTCACATACTCACACTGGTCTCACATACTCACACTGGACTCACACACTCACACTGGTCTCACATACTCTCACTGGACTCACATACTCACACTGGTCTCACATACTCAGCTCTGTGGTGTCTGTTCTCATGTTAGTTTGTTTTTTTCAGCTCTGTGGCATCAGTGATGGGGGTGGCTGCAGCCGGAGGGACCTTCAGTATCCTACTCACAGGAACTCTTTATCTTCAGGTAAAGTCTGGCTCCATCTGCCTCTAAGCTCTCTACATAACCCTGCTTCTGACTCGTCTGTGTGGGTTTCAGGCTGGAGAGTACGTGTCTGTCTTTGTGGACAATGGCACGGGTTCTTCCATCAACGTTCTGCCCGACTCTCTCTTCTCTGGGATCCTCCTCGGCGTCTGATGCTAAAAATCTACTGAATATGTTGAATAAAACAGACCAGAATACTCATCTGAGCACGTGAACAATCTGCAGGAACTGATTTATAATTACAAGTGAAAATGGACACTTCAGGAGGAAAGACAAAGGAAAAATGAAGAATCACTACTTTTGTTTAGAAAAGAAAATGGTGCAGAAGAGTCTGTCTCAGCCTGCATCAGCCACAGAAGAGGAGAGGTTTTGATTAAATCTGGTGGTATTATTGTACTTTTTACAAGTTAAATAATAAGGACTTAATGCTGCGTTCACATGAATCCTGCAGACAATGAACAGAAAAACAGAGCTCTTCAACAGAGACACTGAGGAACCATGCCCCAGTCCAAACCCAGGAAACAGAGGCTTCACCAAATTATTTTATCTCATGTTTCAGATGAGAGTTTTTGTGCCAGTGGATTCTCAGAAGCAAGTTATTTTGTTTGAGCCTCATAGAAAAACAAATTATGATCATAAACATCACACAACACAATAATCTGTGTAACTGTAACATTTGACCACGTACAAAACACAGCTCAGTATAAAACACTGTATGGCAAACAGTACAGCTGAGGGTTTTTTTGTATTGTTTTTATCCAAAAAAATGTGTTCATTCAAAGATCACTGACGTTTCTACACTTCCACCTCCAGGGGGCATAAACACGAATGAAAATGTATATATTTAAAGCAGCCCTGCAACCTTTTGCCCTTTATGTTGATGGTTTTTCTTCATAAGATCAGTAGTAGTCTATCTCACTGACACAGCACCATCTGCTGGACAGAAACCTCCTGCAACTGTCCTGTCTCCAGAGATGAGTGAGTGAGGCTCTAACACACGACAGAGTCCTGTTTGTACTAAATACACTCAAACTACTGTTTCAGGGACACGACCGTTTGGATAATCTGTAGAGGGACTGAAAATTAGTATTTCATCACAAAACAATGACAAACACTAAACTCTTCTGTCTCACTGCACAAACATGATTTATGGCTTTTATGACTCGTCTGAAGCAGCATTACTCCTCCACATATCCACAGATACATGTATAATCTTTAAATGATTTATTACGCTTTATTGTTTATGGAATAAATATTTATTTGATGAAAGTAAAGATGTAAATATTTCTGAAAATAAAAAGTTTTTACTCAGATGTGTTTTTGGTTTAATTCTGGTTTAGTCCTGGTTTAGACCTAGTTTAGCCCTGGTCTAAACCTGGTTTAGATCTGTTTAGATCTGGTTTGGTCCTGGTTTAGACCTGGTTTGGTCCTGGTTTAGCCCTGGTCTAAACCTGGTTTAGATCTGGTTTAGACCTGGTTTAGACCTGGTTTAGATCTGGTTTAGATCTGGTTTAGACCTGGTTTGGTCCTGGTTTAGATCTGGTTTAGATCTGGTTTAGACCTGGTTTAGATCTGGTTTAGACCTGGTTTGGTCCTGGTTCAGACCTGGTTTGGTCCTGGTTTAGTCCTGGTTACCTGGACAGGTAAGTCATAGGACTTTCACATGGGAGGACCCAGGTTCGAATCCCCCTCGAGGCGCAATGAGCTATGACCCATCATCCAGTGTGGGTCCTTAGGCATGACCCTACCTCATAAAAGTGATGAGTGACAATAAATGCTGTGAGAAGCATAGAAGCCGGGTGGTTCATTCATTTCATGATGAAGATGTTTGAATGCTACTACTCCAGTAACCCTAAGAGGATGTGGGATGAATGGTTACTTTGAAACCCACATGGGACTCTGTGCGGGGATGCTCTGTCCCCACTGCTGTTCTGCATAGGTCTGAACCCCCTCAGCCAAATAATCAACAAGACTATGGGTACCGACTCTACATGTCTCACAGGATCTACAGCTCTGACATTGGGATGTCATTCGGGCTTGTCCACACAGTTTTGTGTGGACTACCTTCCCTCTCTTTGTCACTATTCGACTACACTTCTCACTCACTCCCAGAAGGAACAATAGCAGACATTGAGGATGGCTACAAGTACCTTGGAATACCACAGGCAAATGGCAACCTCGAAGAGGTAACAAGGAAAACAGCAACTGCCAAATAACTCCAGTGTGTAAGGCAAGTCCTAAGAAGTCAGCTTAATGGCTGACTCAAAGATGAGATACAGACCACAGACGTTAAGACACAAAAGCTCCTCACCATGCATGGAGGGTTCCACCCCAAATCCAGCACCCTGAGACTGTACGCTAGCCGTAAAGAAGGTGGCCGTGGACTAGTGAGTGTGAGAGCCACTATCCAGGATGAAACATCCAAGATCAACAAGTACATCAAAGATAAGGCCCCAACAGATGACGTGCTCAGTGAATGTCTCAGGCAATGGGGAACAGAGGAAGAGGAGCTGGACGAGGGACCATCATGGGAGGACAATGTCCTGGACATTCCTGCACGGCCTGTCCGTCCTGGGAGTGGATCCCTCCTTCTGTGATTCTCCCTGAGGTTTCTCTTTTTCCCGGCTGGGTTTTTTGGAGTTTTTCCTTACCCGATGGAGGGTCTAAGGACAGGGGATGTTGTCTAGTGCAGTCTGTTAAGCCCTTTGAGGGGACTGTTGTTGTGATATTGGGCTATACAAAAATAAATGTTCCGGGGGTACATCCCTACATGGGATGTACCCCCGGAACATAACTGAAGTGGCTGATATCAAGAAATCCTACCAATGGCTAGAACGGGCCGGACTGAAGGACAGCACAGAGGCACTCATCATGGCTGCACAGGAGCAGGCCTTGAGCACCAGAGCAATAAAGGCCCAAATCTACCACACCAGACAAGACCCAAGGTGTAGGCTGTGCAAACAGGCCCCTGAGACAATCCAACACTTAACTGCAGGGTGTAAGATGCTGGCCAGGACAGCATACATGGAGCGCCATAACCAAGTGGCTGGCATAGTGTACAGGAACATCTGTACGGAGTATGGACTGGAAACCTGAGGTCAAAGTGGGAAACACCTCCAAAGGTGGTAGAGAATGACCGAGCCAAGATCCTGTGGGACTTCCAGATTCAGACTGACAGAATGGTAATGGCGAACCAACCAGACATTGTGGTGGTGGACCAACAGCAGAGGAAAGTCGTTGTGGTTGACGTGGCAATACCAGAGAAGAGCTGGAAAAGGCTTGGAAGGTGAAGGCGACAGTGGTGCCTGTGGTCATCGGAGCACTCGGGGCAGTAACCCCCATACTGGAAGAGTGGCTACAGCAGATCCCTGGAAGAACACCAGACATCTCGGTCCAGAAAAGTGCAGTACTAGGAACAGCAAAGATACTGCGCAGAACCCTCAAGCTCCCAGGCCTCTGGTAGAGGACCCGAGCTCGAAGGATGAGACCACCCGCGGAGGGTGAAGGACAACGTTTATTTTATTTTTTTTGTATGTATACAGAGCGAACCACTTCATGATCTGCTACAGATCGCCTATCAACCCTGCCTCGGAGTGCATCTGAGACAGTCATGTTTTTCAATCAATCAAACACCACACTAAGTATGTGTAAATATGTTTATAGTATGTTTATTTTTACTGCAGTGTCTTACACATTAATCTGGGGTATGTTACATTGTATTTCATTCATTCATTCATTTTCTACCGCTTAGTCCTGTTAGGGGTCGCGGGTGACTGGAGCCTATCCCAGCAGCTTTGGGCCTGAGGCGGGGTACACCCTGGACAGTGGCCAGTTAGTCGCAGGGCTAACATTTAGAGACAGACAACCATTCACTCTCACATTCATTCACTAGGGACACTTTAGATTTGTCAATTAACCTAAACATGCATGTCTTTGGACGGTGGGAGGAAGCCAGAGTACCTGGAGAGAACCCACGGTAACACGTGGAGGACATGCAGACTCCTCACAGAAAGACCAGAGTCGGCCGAGAATGTTTAAGTCGGCCGGGTTTTGAACTCACGACCTTCTTGCTGTGAGGCAGGAGTGCTAACCACTCTGCCACGTGCACCCTATATTGTATTTGATATTTATTATATATATATATATATATATATATTTTGGCAGGTTAGCTTGCATGTTTGTAACAGGAAGAATATCCCCTTGGGGATATAAATAAATAAAGGAATTCTGATTCTGATTGTTGCAGTGGGATAAACACCTGAGAGTGTTCTTGGCCTTAATCCTCAAAGATGGCTGATCAGGTTTTTAGGAATAGTTGAATAACTGCACGTGGCAGAGTGGTTAGCACTCCTGCCTCACAGCAAGAAGGTCGTGAGTTCAAACTCAAACATTCTCGGCCGACTCCGGTCTTTCTGTGAGGAGTCTGCATGACCTCCACGTGTTACTGTGGGTTCTCTCCGGGTACTCCGGTTCCTCCCACCATCCAAAGACATGCATGTACAGGTTAATCGGCAAATCTAAAGTGTCCCTAGTGAATGAATGTGAGAGTGAATGGTTGTCTGTCACTGTCTGTCTCTAAATGTTAGCCCTGCGACTAACTGGCCACTGTCCAGGGTGAACCCCGCCTCAGGCCCAAAGCTGCTGGGATAGGCTCCAGTCACCTGCGACCCCGAAAGGGACAAAGTGGTAGAAAATGAATGAATGAATGTTTAAAAGTGAGTAATGAATGCAATAGTTTGGTTTTGGGGCGTTTTCTGTGTCTAAACTTTGTTCTAGTTCCAAACCACTTAATGTTTATAGCCACAGCTTTTTGATTTACAAGTAAAGCTCTAGAGCTATGGGGCGGCAGTAGCTCAGTGGTAGAGCGGTCGTCTTTCAACCGGAAGATAGGCGGTTCGATTCCCGCTCTCCCCACAGTTCATACTGTCGTTGTGTCCTTGGGCAAGACACTTAACCCACCTTGCCTCCGGTGACTGTAACACTGGTAATTACATCAGAACAATGTAAGTCGCTTTGGATAAAAGCGTGAGCTAAATGAATAAATGTAAATGTAAAACATCATTAGTGTGAACAGAGACAAAACACCTCAGTGTGAACAGGACGTAAACAGCCCTCTGTCAGATTCATCTGCAGTAGAAATACATTCAATAATTGAGTCCAACTGTTTATTACAGATTATTAATAACAAATTAAGAGAATACTAATCATAAGACATTTACTTCAGAAAATAACCAAAGCCAAAATAGACTACATTTCTCAAAAATGAAACATTTGAACTGAAAATAAAACAGGATAAAATCACAATACACACACAAAATCAGTAAAGTGCATAATTTTTATAAAATCTGTGCCAGAAACTGAAACCTGAATCATTTTGGTAAAATTGAGTCGAAGCATAAACTCTCAGTAATGACCTTCATTTGGATAAATACAGTCTGTGGATATATGTGTTTAAATTGCAGTTTGTCTGTTTTCCTGCAGAGGGCGCTGCTCTTTGTCCTGTTTCAAACAAAAGCTCATGGTTTATAGCTTTAAGTACAAGTCTTTAATCTGAGAGTTTTACAGCAGATTATAACAGTCCATAGTTTACTGAGGTTACAGCTGCAGATATATGAGTTTATAATATTACAACTAAATCTGATCCAACTAAAACCTGTTTAAATCCACCTAAAACCTGTTTAAATCCAATGAAAACCTGTTCAAATCTGGTCTAATAGAATGGAGCATTAAAACTCTGCCCCCTGCTGGAGATAGATATAATAATGTTAAAACCTCTGTCAGCCCCTTTAATTATTATTAATAATCATTAAAATTACATTCTATAGTAAAAGGTTAAATAACTCAGTTCTGATTATGGCATAAATATTTTCATATGTTCTGAGATTAAAGGATTAGGTCTGGTTTGTATAGGCCCTGGTCTGGACTGAACCCCCAAACCAGGGCCTGGCTTTGTCTACACCAGGGGTCAGCAACCTTAGGCCTGTGTGCCGCTGTGGGCAGAGACATAATCAATGGAACGCAAGCAAGAGCAGCATCTAAGTCCCAGGTGAAACAAGTCCCAGGTGAAACAAGACCCAGGTGAAACAAGTCCCAGGTGAAACAAGACCCAGGTGACACAAGTCCCAGGTGAAACAAGACCCAGGTGAAACAAAACCCAGGTGAAACAAGACCCAGGTGAAACAAGTCCCAGGTGAAACAAGACCCAGGTGACACAAGTCCCAGGTGAAACAAAACCCAGGTGAAACAAGACCCAGGTGAAACAAGACCCAGGTGAAACAAGACCCAGGTGAAACAAGACCCAGGTGAAACAAGACTTTGACTGTGGCTCGTCTTAGGAAGGCTACACTTACACTTTTTCTTTGTGCCTCGTCCACACGAGTTTTCAGGCAAAACAGATATTTTTTAAAACGCCTCCCAAAGTGAAGACTTTTTAAAACTCCAGATGCAACAGAGACGTGTGGACGGACATAACGGAGATTAAAGTGTCAGCGCTGACGTTACGGTTGTTAATGCGTGTAACAACTACAACAACCACAGCAGCTGTGCTCTGTTAGAACCAACACATCACAGTGAACTTATTACATCACTTCAGTCTGGAGCACTCTGGAGCTTCTGCACAACTCTCCACATCGTCGGCTGAAAATCCTTCACTAACAGATCCATTCTTCTGTTTTTACTGTGAACACACATTTAACACTTCCAGCTCGGCGTCTGTGACACAAATCCATCACTGTTTGCTTCAGACTCAGCCTCACTTTCAGAAGAGTTTAAAGCTACCAAAACAAAACATGCTCTAACTGTTACTCTGTGGTTTCTGACAGTGTTTACCGCCATCTTGTGGTGATTTTATGTGTTTACAGTAGAACCGTCTTGACAGAGATATTTTTCAAAACGGAGACAAAAAGTATGCGTAGTCCCCTGTAGTCCCCTGTAGTCCCCTATAGTCCCCTATAGTCCCCTGTAGTCCCCTGTAGTCCCCTGTAGTCCCCTGTAGTCCCCTGTAGTCCTCTGTAGTCCCCTATAGTCCCCTGTAGTCCCCTGTAGTCCCCTGTAGTCCCCTGTAGTCCTCTGTAGTCCCCTATAGTCCCCTGTAGTCCTCTGTAGTCCTCTGTAGTCCTCTGTAGGGGCGGCAGTAGCTCAGTGGTAGAGCGGCCGTCCTTCAACCGGAAGGTAGTAGGATCGATTCCCGCTCTCCCCACAGTTCATACTGTCGTTGTGTCCTTGGGCAAGACACTTAACCCACCTTGCCTCGTATGAATGTGTAAGAATGTTGAAGGTGTTGGTCGAGGCGCGGAATGGCTGCCACGTCTCTGTCAGTCTGCCCTAGGGCAGCTGTGGCTACAGATGTAGCTTACTACCACCAGTGTGTGACTGTGGAGTGAATGAATAATTGATATGTAAAGCGTCCTTGAGCTCTGGAAAGGCGCTATATAAATATAACAATTTTTTTTTTTTTTTTTTTTTTCTGTAGTCCCCTATAGTCCCCTGTAGTCCTCTGTAGTCCCCTATAGTCCCCTATAGTCCCCTGTAGTCCCCTGTAGTCCTCTGTAGTCCTCTGTAGTCCCCTGTAGTCCCCTATAGTCCCCTGTAGTCCTCTGTAGTCCCCTGTAGTCCCCTATAGTCCCCTGTAGTCCTCTGTAGTCCTCTGTAGTCCCTGTAGTCCCCTATAGTCCCCTGTAGTCCTCTGTAGTCCCCTGTAGTCCCCTGTAGTCCCCTGTAGTCCCCTGTAGTCCTCTGTAGTCCTCTGTAGTCCTCTGTAGTCCATGTCAATGCTTCCATTGTTTTCCTCACTTGTAAGTCTCTTTGGATAAAAGCATCTGATAAATGACTAAATTAAAAATTAGTTTTGACCCTAAAAGCTGCAGTGTGGACGCACGGGAAAGAGAGGGGTTTAACAAAGTCCAGTCCTGGTCCAGTTCAGGTTAAGTCCTGGTCCAGTCTTGGTAGAGTTCAGGGGTCACTGAGGTGGAAGATGCTGATCAGCAGGTCCAGGTCCTCAGTTCTAGCAGCTCGCTCCAGTTCAGCTCGGTCCGGTTCAGGCTGGTCCAACAGAGACAGGGTCAGTCTGAGAGTGGCCCAGATGTTCTGAGACATCTTCATCTGAGCCGAGCGCTGCCTCTGCTGCTTCAGAGCCGACAGGAAGTGACACGCCGCCTCCCTGTGGGACAGATCCAGGTAAGACCGGGGCTAAACCCAGTAGAACCTGTACAAAGTCCTGCACAGACCCTGTAAGTCCTGCCCAGACCCTATAAAGCCTGCCTAGACCCAGTAAGTCCTGCACAGACCTATAAGTCCTGCTCAGACCCTGTTAGTCCTGCACAGACCCTATAAGTCCTGCTCAGACCCTATAAGTCCTGCACAGACCCTGTAAGTCCTGCTCAGACCCTGTAAGTCCTGCTCAGACCCTATAAGTCCTGCCCAGACCCTGTAAGTCCTGCTCAGACCCTTTAAGTCCTGCCCAGACCCTGTAAGTCCTGCTCAGACCCTATAAGTCCTGCCCAGACCCTGTAAGTCCTGCTCAGACCCTTTAAGTCCTGCCCAGACCCTGTAAGTCCTGCTCAGACCCTATAAGTCCTGCCCAGACCCTGTAAGTCCTGCTCAGACCCTTGAAGTCCTGCCCAGACCCTGTAAGTCCTGCTCAGACCCTTTAAGTCCTGCCCAGACCCTGTAAGTCCTGCACAGACCCTGTAAGTCCTGCTCAGACCCTTTAAGTCCTGCCCAGACCCTATAAGTCCTGCCCAGACACTGTAAGTCCTGCTCAGACCCTGTAAGTCCTGACCTGTGCGCGCCCAGGTGGAGGCAGCTGATGCCCAGGTTGTATCTGGAGCGGATGAAGCCGGGCTGCAGCTCCAGGGCGCGGCTGTAGGCCTGCACTGCCTCCTCACTGCGAGCCCCGTTTGCCAGAGTGGCCCCCAGACGGTTCCACAGCAAGTAGTCCTGACAGAGGGACAGACCGTGAGCATTTTCATTCATCCAGGTCTGAGTTAGACCAGGACCAGCCACAGTCTCATGGACAGAGTCATGCTCCTGAGTTATTCATTTGAGTTCAGTGACCTTTTCCCAGGTCCTTTCATTGCCTTTCTAGTTTATGTGTGGCTTGTTTAAAACTTTTTCTAATGGCATTGAACACATGACTGATCTACTGGGACAAGGGCTGTGGGCTAAGTGTCCCTCAACACCAGAAAAAGACAAAACAAAGCTTGGAGCAACACACATTATTTCTAGTTTCTGCTGCTGTCACTTGCTTTGTTGATGATGTAATGTTTAACTACATGGTTTCATTAGGAATGTGGTCAAAGGTCCAGGACTTGTTCAGACTTTTCCTTCAAAGAAACCCTGTAGCACCAAACCAAACAGGGCTGAGGCTTGTACCTGAGGTCTGACAGAGAGAGCCGCTGTGAAGGCCTCCACTGCTCGGTCGAAGTCCAGGCTCAGGTTGTACAGGACGCCCAGGCCGGTCTGAAGATCCGGGTCCACAGAATCCAGACTCAACAGGGCCGCCTCCTGGAACAGCAGCAGGACGTCCTGGAGATCAGGGCTGCACAGGAACAGAGGGTTATTCACCTTTAACTAGGTCAGATCCAATTAGATCCAGGTCAGATCCAACTAAAACCTGTTCAAATCTGACTAAACAGGATTTAAAAAGCTAGTCTTGATCTGTTGGCTCATTTTTTGTCTGGGAAACTGGTCTGCTGTGGTCTGAGCCTCGAGCTTTTGGGACTGATGGTGCTTTCTAAAAACTGTCCTTTTTGTATAAGGTGGAGGTCAGGTACTCCATCAGAAACAGTTCCAGGACCTCTTTACATGAGTGCCAGATGTGGGTGGTCTCACTGCAGTCACAGCTCCATGTGAACGCACTGGAAACACCATCATCTTTACGGGAATTAAACACTAAAACAACTGCGGATCTGTAGATCTGTCTTTAGTTTGTTGTTTACAGTCCCACTTTTGTTTTCATTTCACAATGTATGATGTCATATATTGTGTCATTTATTTAAGTCTCACATTTACAATTTAGACAGAATCTTATGTCTTTGATGTTTTGGGGTTTCTCCCTCGCTCCTACGAACCCGTCTTAAGGAATTGATGAGCAAAGTTATTGTTTTTTTTAAGTCTGAGTGCTTCTGTTAGGTTGAACGGTGACGTTTCCTGTTGGGTTTGTTTGATGTCATAATGAACCATCCCTCACCTTCACTACTTTCTGAGACTCTCAGACTCTTCTGAGTCTCTAGCAGTAACAGGCTTCTTCTTCTTCTAAGTTGCATAATTAACAAGCAACAGCAAAGTCACAAACTGACGAAGATGTTAAAGCAGTGGTGCCCAAACCTTTAACCTCGGAGCGCGGAAATGGAAATGTTTGGGCCGCGGGCCACGGACCAAACACAACTATTGCGCTCCATTTTGTTTTGACGAGGTAGCGCCTAATTGGAGCCCTGCCATCTTAACCTTTTTGACCCAAACTTATGCTGTTGTGGACTTATAAAGTAAATGTAGTTTTTAAATCTGAAGGTCATTGGCATTTGTTTCTCACTTATCGACAGAGTGTGGGAAATGTTAGTCGCACTTCCTTTTGGGAAATAAGACTTATATATTTGAATCATGATTGTTGTTGTCGCTGACTGAAGTAAAAACTGAATATAACAGAATTATACAGTGAGAGCTCAAAAGCCTGGAGCAGGACAAACTTCAGCAAAAACAAATTACATGATTAAATTTCAGGAATGTGTGTTTGACGTGGTCGGGAATGTTCTGAACTAGGACTGGCCCAAAAGGAATATCTCGGGCCTGTGTTCCTTTTGACAAGAACTGTTTCAGGATCTGCCGATGATAGTGGGCTGTTGGTTCTGAGATCGAGTTGGGTAAGTGTTCCTTTGATAAGTGACCTCAACGTGAGTGACCAACGGTTTTTTAGGGTTAAAGTTTCACTGGGCGTCCCTAACTCACACGCTCACATAAATGATCTTGAGTTTTGAACGCTGAGACTTTCCCTCATTTTCTTAAGTAACAGGTTTAATAATAATAATAATAATAATAATAATAATAATGGATTGGATTTATATTGCGCTTTTCTCCCGAGGGACCAAGGGACTCAAAGCGCTTACAGGCCGTCCATTATTCATTCATACACAGTCACACTGGTGATGGTAAGCTACAACTGTAGCCACAGATGCCCTGGGGCAGACTGACAGAGACGTGGCAGCCATTTTGCGCCTACGGCCTCTCCGACCATCACCACATACATTCACTCAACATTCTTACACATTCATACAATACGGTTTAGACCTGGTTTAGTCCTGGTTTAGTCCTGACTGTTACCATTTGGACAAAAGTAAAGTGCCTTGGAGCCAAACAAAAACATGAGACAGAGACAATCAAAGAAAAGACTTCCATGAACTACATCATACCTGTGAGGCGAGGGGTAGCCCCTGCGCGGAGTGGCTGGAGAACCCCATAGCAACATCCTGGAGCCCTGTAGACCATGTGGACCCTGTAGACCGTGTGGACCCTGTAGACCGTGTGGACCCTGTAGACCGTGTGGACCCTGTAGACCCTGTAGACCCTGTAGACCGTGTGGACCCTGTAGACCGTGTGGACCCTGTAGACCGTGTGGACCCTGTAGACCGTGTGGACCCTGTAGACCCTGTAGACCCTGTAGACCGTGTGGACCCTGTAGACCGTGTGGACCCTGTAGACCGTGTGGACCCTGTAGACCGTGTGGTCCCTGTAGACCCTGTAGACTCTGTAGACCCTGTAGACCCTGTAGACTCTCTAGACCCTGGAGCAGGTGATGGTACCTGGGGTTATGGTGGACCCAGCGCAGCAGAGCTTGACAGGCGTCTTTCTGAAGACCACTGTTGGTCAGACTCACAGCCAACGCCATCAGAGCCGTGAGGTCTGAGGGGCGGAGCTCCAGACACCTGCACAGGTAACACAAGGGTTCACGCTGCTGTGGGACAAATGGCCCTGGTTTTGTCGCTCTTCAACGCTGAGCAGGGCTATGCCTCCAAACAAACTAAGACCTGTTCAGATCCATGCAAACCTCTCACCTCTGCAGACAGACGATGGCCGCTGGCTCATTCTCATTTTCAGCCTGAGTCAGTCCAAGCAGCCGCCAGGCCTTGAGAGAAAAGAGAGATCAGATTAAACCAGGTTTAAACCCGGGCTTAGTCTTGGTTTAGTCCTGGTTTAGACCTGGTTTAGTCCAGGTTTAGTCCTGGTTTAGTCCTGGTTTAGCCCAGGTTTAGTCCTGGTTTAGACCTGGTTTAGCCCAGGTTTAGTCCTGGTTTAGACATGGTTTAGCCCAGGTTTAGTCCTGGTTTAGACATGGTTTAGCCCAGGTTTAGTCCTGGTTTAGACCTGGTTTAGTCCTGGTTTAGACCTGGTTTAGTCCAGGTTTAGTCCTGGTTTAGACCTGGTTTACTCCAGGTTTAGTCCTGGTTTAGTCCTGGTTTAGACCTGGTTTAGTCCAGGTTTAGTCCTGGTTTAGACCTGGTTTACTCCAGGTTTAGTCCTGGTTTAGACCTGGTTTAGATCTGGTTTAGTCCTGGTCTAGACCTGGTTTAGACCTGGTTTAGTCCTGGTTTAGAGCTGGTTTAGTCCTGGTTCAGTCCTGGTTTAGACCTGGTTTAGTCCTGGTTTTGTCCTGGTTTAGTCCTTGTTTGGACCTGGTTTAGACCTGGTTTAGTCCTGGTTTAGTCCTGGTTTAGTCCTGGTTTAGACCTGGTTTAGACCTGGTTTAGTCCTGGTTTAGTCCTGGTTTAGTCCTGGTTTAGGCCAGGTTTAGTGCCTTGTTTAGATCTAGTTTAGTCCTGGTTTAGTCCTGGTTTAGAACTGATTTAGTCCTGGTTTCATCCTGGTTTAGTCCTGGTTTAGTCCTGGTTTAGTTCTGGTTTAGTCCTGGTTTAGTTCTGGTTTAGTCCTGGTTTAGTCCTGGTTTAGAACTGATTTAGTCCTGGTTTAATCCTGGTTTAGTCCTGGTTTAGACCTGGTTTAGTCCTGGTTTAGAACTGATTTAGTCCTGGTTTAATCCTGGTTTAATCCTGGTTTAGTCCAGGTTTAGTCCTGGTTTAGTCCTGGTTTAGTTCTGGTTTAGTCCTGGTTTAGACCTGGTTTAGTCCTGGTTTAGTCCTGGATGTGGGTGGACATGGTCTTACCTCTGCGTCAGTCGGGTCCTGGGTTATGGCCGACTCCAGCAGGAGAACTGCTGAGGTCAGGTCCCCATCTCGAGCTCGGTCCTGGGCCTCACTGAACGGGTTCGACCAGCAGCTCTGAGAATCAAGGATAGAGCCGGGAAAAACCTGTTCAGATCCAACTAAAACTGGTTCAGATCCAACTAAAACCTGTTCAGATCCAACTAAAACCGGTTCAGATCCAACTAAAACCTGTTCAGATCCAACTAAAACCTGTTCAGATCCAACTAAAACCGGTTCAGACCCAACTAAAACCTGCTCAGATCCAACTAAAACCTGTTCAGATCCAACTAAAACCGGTTCAGATCCAACTAAAACCTGCTCAAATCCAAATAAAACTTGTTCAGATCCAACTAAAACCTGTTCAGATACAACTAAAACCTGCTCAGATCCAACTAAAACCTGTTCAGATCCAACTAAAACCTGTTCAAATCCAACAAAACCTGCTCAAATCCAACTAAAACCTGCTCAGATCCAACTAAAACCTGTTCAGATCACACTAAAACCTGTTCAAATCCAACCAAAACCTGCTCAAATCCAACTAAAACCTGCTCAAATCCAACTAAAACCTGCTCAGATCCAACTAAAACCTGCTCAGATCCAACTAAAACCTGTTCAGATCCAACCAAAACCTGCTCAAATCCAACTAAGACCTGTTCAGATCCAACTAAAACCTGTTCAGATCCAACTAAAACCTGCTCAGATCCAACTTAAACCTGTTCAGATCCAACTTAAACCTGTTCAGATCCAACTAAAACCTGCTCAGATCCAACTAAAACCTGCTCAGATCCAACTAAAACCTGTTCAGATCCAACTAAAACCTGCTCAGATCCAACTAAAACCTGCTCAGATCCAACTAAAACCTATTCAGATCCAACCAAAACCTGCTCAGATCCAACTAAAACCTGCTCAGATCCAACTAAAACCTGTTCAGATCCAACTAAAACCTGCTCAGATCCATCTCTCCCACCTGTTCTACTGCAGAAACATGTCGTGGCTGGAAACTCAATCGGTGAGATCTTAAATAGACCTATTTGTTTAGTTTTAATTGGTTTAAATAGTTTTAGTTTGTTTATATGTAATTGAATATGTTTAAATCATAAAGAGGAGTTCTGGTTTTGCTGCAGTCATTTTCCTCTGAGAGCAGCTTCTCTGTAAAACACATCCACAGGTGTTAATGCTCGTGTTGAGGCTGAATGGAGGCGTGGAGAGAACACGAGGCGGACTTACGTGGGCACATTTCTGCTGCAGGTGGGATTTAGCACCTGCTGCAGGGGATGTACGCACAGATTAGTACATCTGAAAATTTCTGGCCAGACGTATTTTCCCAGTTTTGGGCGTATGCCATCTGTCAGTGTGAAAGCTGCACATACGGCCCCTGGTCTGGAGCTGAGAGGGCAGTGTTAGTGACGTAAACCTGAGCAGGATTAGAGCAGATTATTCACTGTCAACAGGGATTACACTGTAATCTGAGGTTTCTGTCAACTGTCAACACGCTAGGACTCTCCAGACCTGCTCCAGACCTGCTCCATCCAACTAAAACCTGTTCAAATCCAACTAAAACCTGTTCAAATCCAACTAAAACCTGTTCAGATCCACCTAACCTGTTCAGATCCAACTAAAACCTGCTCAAATCCAACTAAAACCTGTTCAGATCCAACTAAAACCTGTTCAGATTCAACTAAAATCTATTCAGATCCAACTAAAACCTGCTCCAGACCTGGGTTAGACCTGGTTTGGACCTGGTTTAGACCAGGTTTAGACTTGGTTTAGACCTGGGTTAGACCTGGTTTAGACCTGGTTTAGTCCTGGTTTAGTCCTGGTCCTACCTTGTCTGCTGTGCTGACAATAGTCTGTTGGTCCTGGTCCTGGTCCTGGTCCTGGTCCTGGTCCTGGTCCTGGTCCTGGTCGATCCAGTTCCTTCGGACCAGCTCCTCCCACTCGGCCTGCATCTTGTCCCAGAACTCAGTGTCAGACTGAGGACAGAAAATACAGGAACAGCTTTAATAGTGTTGTAGTCTATCTAAAACCTGTTCAAATCCATCTAAAACCTGTTTAAAATGTTTTTGATAAAACTTAATAACACACTATTGACCAAAAGAAAAATATTTGGAACAATCTCATTCATTAGTGCTTCATCTTTTACCAAATGTTTTTACCTCCTTATACACGTCTTCATATGAGTCCAAACAGACTGTTGTGACTGTGGCCCCTGACTCTGGCCCCTGACTGTGGCCCCTGACTCTGGCCCCTGACTCTGGCCCCTGACTGTGGCCCCTGTCTCTGGCCCCTTTCTATGGCCCCTGACTCTGGCCCCTGACTGTGGCCCCTGACTGTGGCTCCTGACTCTGGCCCCTGACTTTGGCCCCTGTCTCTGGCCCCTGACTCTGGCCCCTGACTGTGGCCCCTGACTGTGGCCCCTTTCTATGGCCCCTGACTCTGGCCCCTGACTGTGGCCCCTGTCTCTGGCCCCAGACTGTGGCCCCTGTCTCTGGCCCCAGACTGTGGCCCCTGTCTCTGGCCCCTGACTGTGGCGTGTGAGGTCAGTTGGGCCTAAAAGTTCTGATTCAGTGACTCGTCTGAAGCACTTTTTAACATTTGTCTGTGTCTTTTCTCACTGTTAAGTTTTAAACAGACAGATTTGACATTTTTACATTTATTCATTTATCAGACGCTTTTATCCAAAGCGACTTAAATGAAGCTTCCATTCCCCAGAGTTACAGCTGGAACACCACTGAAGGCGAGGTGGGTTAAGTGTCTTGCCCAAGGACACAACAACAGTATGAACTGTGGGGAGAGCGGGAATCGAACCGCCTACCTTCCGGTTGAAGGACGACCGCTCAACCACTGAGCCACTGCGCCCCACATTTTAAAGAAACACATGAAAAAGTTTGTTTCCCAACTTTAAGACTCGACTCTGCTTCATTGACATCTGCTGTTTGCACATTTCTCTGTGACGTCTGTCAGTCTGAGCTCAGGCCTGATGTGAGAGGCACAGATTGTTTTTTTTTTTATGATTTGTTTTTTGTGATGATTCTAACAGTAATTGGTGCCAATAATAGTGAAAATGTCTCTTCACGTCGTCCTACTGAGGGTCAAACTGTGATAAAATATCTTTACATTTTGACTCCAACAAACTCTCCAGGAAAAAATCCAAATATTAATTTCTCAGAGACCACAATATCTGATGCATCTGTTCGGGAAAAAAGTTGACTCAAGAAAAGTGAGTTGTTACAGGATAGTGCGACGAGGACAAGTCAGCGTTTCTGTCAGATCAGGGTCACGTGACCAGGAATCAGCTGGAACCCGACCTCAGAGCGATACCTGAGCCTCAGTTTAAATCTAATCTCAGTGAGATATCGGACAAAAGCAGGAGCGTTACAGAAAACACAAGGTCTTCTGAGGAAACATCGACCACCGCCGGATTATTATTAGTATTTAGTCAGATCATATTATTTCAGCGTCAGCAGGTTCCTACAACAACCTGTGAGTGACCTCTACCCCCTGCTGCCCAGGCACTTCCAGTGTCCAGCCCAGTCTGTTCAAGCTGCTGTAGTTCTTCAGGAATAAAACTACACAAAGTGTTTTTAGAAGGAAACTACAATAAGTTGGGGCGGGACGGCAGTGGCTCAGTGGTAGGCGGTCGTCCTTCAACCCGAAGGTAGTAGGTTTGAGTCCCGCTCTCACCCCACAGTTCACACTGTTGTTGTGTCCTTGGGCAAGACACTTAACCCCCTTTGCCTCCAGTTGTGTTCCAGCTGTAACACTGGTGAATAACCTTAATGTAAGTCGCTTCGAATGAAAGCGTCAGCTAAAATGTAACACTGGTGAATGTAAGACGCTTTGGATAAAAGCGTCTGCTAAATGACTAAATGTCGGATAGGTCATTCAGAGTATCCTGGAGAAACGTGGTCTCTGAGTCCCAACATCTCAATACAGGGGTGCCACAGGGCTCCGTGCTTGGACCGCTACTCTTTTCCATATACATGACATCCCTTGGCTCTGTCATCCAGAAGCATGGCTTTTCCTATCACTGCTGCAGATGACACTCAACTCCACCTGTCATTTCATCCTGACGATCCGACGGTCTCTGCTCGTGTCTCGGCATGTCTGAGTGACATCTCACTTTGGATGAAGGACCATCACCTGCAGCTGAACCTTGCAAAAACAGAACTGCTTGTGATTCCGGCCAAACCAAAGACCCACCACAACCTCTCCATTCAACTAGGCCCATCAACCATTACACCGTCCAGCACTGCCAGAAATCTGGGAGTGGTAATTGATGATCAGCTAAACTTCACAAGTCATGTCGCCAGCACCACCCGGTCCTGTAGATTCATCCTCTACAACATTAGGAAAATTAGACCTTTCCTATCAGAGCACTCCACGCAAATTCTAGTCCAGGCTCTTGTCTTGTCCAAACTGGATTATTGCAATGCTCTACTGGCTGGACTCCCTGCTGCACAACCAAACCTCTGCAGCTGATCCAGAATGCAGCGGCAAGAGTGGTCTTTAATGAACCAAAGAGAGCACACGTAACTCCTCTCTTCATTAGGTTACACTGGCTCCCGGTTGAGGCCCGCATCAAGTTCAAAGCTCTGCTCTTGGCCTACAAGACCACCACTGGTTCTGCACCCCCATATCTCCACTCACTAATACAGACCTACGTTCCTACCAGATCCCTGCGCTCTGCAAATGAACACTCTTCCGTCAACACCTGACTGACAAACACTGAGTTCTACTTCCTTTCTATCAATTCCTTTCTTCAAAAAAAAAAAAAAATAATAATAATAATAATAATAATTCTCTTATCCTTAGCATTGTATACTGCGCTGGGTTTAAACTGACTAGTTTTTTGTGCACTTATGCTTTTTGTACCTTGTGTTGTTAAAATTGCTTCCATTGTTATCCTCACTTGTAAGTCTCTTTGGATAAAAGCGTCTGTAAATGACTAAATGTAAATGTAAATGTAAGTTGTGATAAAAATTAACATAACATATCAAAATCATTAAAAGACACTGGAAAGGAAAAAAAACTGTGAGAAATATAAATAGAATTAAAGCCGCAAGCGGCGATAAAGGCCCTCGCCTCCCTTGAGACCGCGGGGACACATATATTCGGAGGATTGCATGTCGTGCTTAAAAGCAAATTTGGAGCTGTTTAGATGAAAACCCTTTAGCACAAAGTGTACGATTTAGGTGGTCATGTATTCCACCCAACATAGTAGATTTTCTGTTGAGTTTACGGTATGGCTGTAATAAACTTTTCTGTTTGCCCTAAGGTGTCCTATGGATGTACCAAGTTTTGTATTTCTACATTGGAAAAATTTACTTTCATTTTCCATAGAACCAATTATTTTGACTTTTCTAGGGGTCGCCACTGAGTCATTTTTCATATTTTTTTCGGGACTTCAAATACATAAATTCTTGCCGGGCTTGAAGTCTGGGACCAATAAAAATGACTTTTAGTTGCATGTTTACTGGTCAAATTGAAAATCATTTTTCAGAAAAATTATAATAAAAAATATATACCAAATTATAATAAAAAAATATAACTCGAGCAAAAACGACAAGAAAAACGCCTGTCTATTTTACATACATGTGTTTAGCTCATTTTGCCCAAGTTTGGTGTCTGTGGAATGAAGCAGCTATTTTCTGTTGTTTTTTAAAAGAGAGGTTGTATTCTAAGAAGGTTTACATCTTCAATTTAAAATGGCTGCCTTCCCGTGTGTGATAAGGTGTGGTCCCCTTTGGCTTTTTTGTTCATAAGCCCATACTGGATGTGTGTACCAAGTTTCATTTGCCTACGACAAACTAAAATTTTCACTTCCCATTGACTTTTTCCACATATTTGGGACGTTGCTATAGCAACACATTTATAGATAGGGGGTGGTTGTCATTGGCTTTTATGCTCCTCATGACATAGGAGATGTGTGTACCAAATTTCATGTCTCTATGACAAACTAAATTCTTGGGTCCCATTATAAGTTTGTAGGGGGCGCTGGAGAGCCATTTCTAAAGATAACCCTTTTATTTACATATTTTTTTGTTCAGGTCATAAATGTGCACAAACGCCTTTTTGGGTCCAACTCGATCTGAGAAGGCGTTTGAGAGTTAAGAGACGTTTTATTTTCACAAAAATGGCCACCTCGTTACAGGCTTGCCACACCCATACCCATTTAGTCATTTACATTTACATTTAGTCATTTAGCAGACGCTTTTATCCAAAGCGACTTACAAGTGAGGATAACAATGGAAGCAACTTTAGCAACACAAGGTACAAAAAGCATAAGTGCACAAAAACTAGTCAGTTTAAACCCAGCGCAGTATACAATGCTAAGGATAAGAGAAATTTTTTTTTTTTTTTTTTTTTTTTGAAAGGAATCGATAGAAAGGAAGTAGGGCTCAGTGTTTGTCAGTCAGGTGTTGACGGAAGAGATGTGTTTTCAGGTGTTTTTTAAAGATGGCTACAGAGTCTGCTGATCTTGTAGCAGCAGGTAGATCATTCCACCAATGTGGAACAGATCCAGAGAAGGTACGTGAGAGTGATTTTGTACCTTTTTGGGACGGTACCACCAGACGTTGTTCATTTGCAGAGCGCAGGGATCTGGTAGGAACGTAGGTCTGTATTAGTGAGTGGAGGTATGGGGTGCAGAACCAGAGGTGGTTTTGTAGGCCAAGAGCATAGCTTTGAACTTGATGCGGGCGTCAACCGGGAGCCAGTGTAACCTAATGAATAGAGGAGATACGTGCGCTCTCTTTGGTTCATTAAAGACCACTCTTGCTGCTGCATTCTGGATCAGCTGCAGAGGTTTGGTTGTGCAGCAGGGAGTCCAGCCAGTAGGGCATTGCAATAGTCCAGTTTGGACAAGACAAGAGCCTGGACTAGAATTTGCGTGGAGTGCTCTGATAGGAAAGGTCTAATTTTTCTAATGTTGTAGAGGATGAATCTACAGGACCGGGTGGTGCTGGCGACATGACTTGTGAAGTCTAGCTGATCATCAATTACCACTCCCAGATTTCTGGCAGTGCTGGACGGTGTAATGGTTGATGGGCCTAGTTGAATGGAGAGGTTGTGGTGGGTCTTTGGATGGGCCGGAATCACAAGCAGTTCTGTTTTTGCAAGGTTCAGCTGCAGGTGATGCTCCTTCATCCAAAGTGAGATGTCGCTCAGACATGCCGAGACGCGAGCAGAGACCGTCGGATCGCCAGGATGAAATGACAGGTGGAGTTGAGTGTCATCTGCATAGCAGTGATAGGAAAAGCCATGCTTCTGGATGACAGAGCCAAGGGATGTCATGTATATGGAAAAGAGTAGCGGTCCGAGCACTGAGCCCTGTGGCACCCTGTATTGAGATGTTGGGACTCAGAGACCTCATTTCTCCAGGATACTCTGAATGATCTATCCGAGAGGTAAGACTTGAACCATTGCAACGCCATTCCAGAGACACCCATCGCCCTGAGAGAGGACAGGAGGATGTGATGATTAACAGTGTCAAAAGCAGCAGACAGATCCAGTAAGATGAGTACAGATGACTTGGATGTTGCCTTTGCCAGTCTCAGAGCTTCGATGACTGAGAGCAGGGCAGTTTCGTGGAATGACCGCTCTTGAACCCAGGCTGGTTCTGGTCCAGGAGGTTGTTCCGTGTGAGAAAGGATGAGAGCTGAGTAAACACAACCCGCTCCAGAGCTTTGGCAATGAAGGGAAGGAGGGAAACCGGTCTGTAGTTTTCAAGCAGAGTAGGGTTAAGAGTGGGTTTCTTCAGTAGTGGTGTGATGCGGGCCTCTTTGAAAGCTGTGGGAAGGACCCAGTGGAAAGAGATGAGTTGATGATGTGGGTGAGAGCAGGCACGACAGATGGAGAGATGGCCTGAAGGAGATGTGTGGGGATGGGATCCAGCGGGCAGGTAGTAGGGTGGTTAGAACTAATGACCTTGGAAACGTCTGCTTCAGTTAGAGGAGAGAAGGAAGTGAGCAAACACATATCAGGGGTCTGAATGAGCTCGACAGGTGGTGGCGCAGAGAACTGACTGCTGATGGCGGTCGCTTTTCTTTACAAAGAAAGACGCAAATCATCAGCTGTTAGATCCGATGAAGGTGGGGAGCAGGCGGACAAAGGAGGGCGGAAAAGGTTCTAAAGAGAGTGCGAGTCAGGTGAGTTGATTAACCTAGAATGGTAGTAGACAGTTTTTGCAGAGGTGACATCAGCGGAGAAAGTAGAGAGGAGAGACTGGTAGATAGAGAGGTTAGCAGGATCTTTAGACTTGCGCCATTTTCTCTCAGCTGACCGGAGGCTGGCGCGGTGCTCGCGTGAGAACATCGGATAACCAGGGGCAGACGAGGATGTACGGGCTGGTCTAGATGTAAGGGGGCATAAGTTGTCCAAGCAGGATGTAGCGTGGAGCACAGAGTGTCGGTGGCAGTGTTAGTGTTTAAAAGAGAGAGCTCCTCAGAGGAGGAGCGCAGAAGAGACAGCAGAGGAAAACGGGAGGGACTGAGTGTACGTTTGCGTCGGGAAAGTGACCAGCGGTAAAACAATTGCAGTGTCTGGGGAATTTAGGTCAAGGTCGAGAGTAATGAAGAAATGATCGGAAGTATGCAGTGGCGTGACCTGAGTGTGGAGGGTGGAGCAGTATCTTATGTAGATAAGATCTAGTTGGTTACCAGACTTGTGGGTTGCCGATGTGGAAACCTGCTTGAGGTCAAATGATGCAGTTAGGTTAATGAAGTTAGCAGCCTGTGGCTTTTCAAGGTGGATGTTGAAGTCTCCTAATACCACCAGAGGGGTACCATCGTCAGGGAAGGATGAAAGAAGCGCATCCAACTCCTCCAAGAAATGTCCAAGCTGACCTGGGGGCCGATAGATAACTACAAAATGACTTTTAACAGGGTGGGTGATGGTAACAGCATGGAACTCGAAGGAGCTGTTGTCACACAAGGGTGATAGCTGTGATAGCTGTTACCCGATAAGATATCAACAACAAAGTCACAACTTTGGTTGGCACACGTGTCTAGATGATACTCACCAAATTTGGGGCCATTTAGTTTAAAACACAATGATTTGCATCTTTTGCGCAAAGGTGCGATTTTAGTGGCCATGCGTTTCACCCCACATGGCGGACTTCCTGTTGAGTTTAGGGTGTGGCTGTCATTGACTTTTCTGTTTGCCCTGAGGTGTCCTATGGATGTACCAAGTTTCATTTTTCTACGTTGGAAAAAAGTTATTTTCTTTTTCCATAGGCCCAATGTATTTTGACTTTTCTAGGGGCCGCCACTGAGTCATTTTTCGTTTTTTTTTTTTCCGGGACTTCAAATACATAAATTTTTCGCCGGGCTTGAAGTCTGGGACCAATAAAAATGACTTTTAGTTGTTGGTTTACTGGGTCAAATTGAGAATCATTTTGCAAAAAAATTATAATAAAAAAATATATACCGAATTATAATAAAAAAAATATAACTCGAGCAAAAAAGTCTAGAAAAACACTTGTCTCATTTACATACATGTGTTTAGCTCATTTTGCCCAAGTTTGGTGTCTGTGGAATGAAGCAGCTATTTTTGTTGTTTTTAAAAAGAGGTGTATTCTAAGTCGGACCAAATTTTCAATTCAAAATGGCCGCCTTCCCGTGTGTGTTAGGGTGTGGTCCCCATTGGCTTTTTTGTTCATAAGCCCATGGTGGATATGTGTACCAAGTTTCATTTGCCTACAACAAACTAAAAATTTCACTTCCCATTGACTTTTTTCACATTTTTGGGACGTTGCTATGGCAACACATTTATAGATAGGGGGTGGTTGTCATTGGCGTTTATGCTCGTCATGCCATAAGAGATGTGTGTACCAAATTCCATGTCTCTATGACAAACTAAATTCTTGGGTCCCATTATAAGTTTGTAGGGGCGCTGGAGAGCCATTTCTAAAGATAACCCTTTTATTTACATATCTTTGTGTTCAGGTCATGAATGTGCACAAACGCCTTTTTGGTTCCAACTCGATCCGAGAAGGCGTTTGAGAGTTAAGAGACGTTTTATTTTCACAAAAATGGCCACCTCGTTACAGGCTTGCCACACCCATACCCGATAAGATATCAACAACAAAGTTACAACTTTGGTTGGCACACGTGTCTAGATGATACTCACCAAATTTGGGGCCATTTAGATTAAAACACAATGATTTGCATCTTTCTGCGCAAGTGCGATTTTAGTGGCGCTTTCACCCCACATGGCGGACTTCCTGTTAAGTTTAGGTGTGACTGTCATTGACTTTTCTGTTTGCCCTGAGGTGTCCTATGGATATACCAAGTTTCATTTTTCTGTGTTGGAAAAAAACTTACTTTCACTTTCCATAGGCCCAATGTATTTTGATTTTGTAGGGTCGCCACTGAGTCATTTTTCGTTTTTTTTCCGACTTCAAAAACATACCATTTTTGCCGAGCTTGAAGTCTGGGACCAATAAAATGACTTTTTGTGCATGTTCACTGGGTCAAATTTAGGATCATTTGGTCACAATAAAGATAAAAAAAAAAATAAAAAATAAATCCGAGCAAAAACAATAGGCCCTCCCGGCCATCACCGGCTCGGGCCTAATAATAATAAAATTAAAGCCACAAGCGGCGATAAAGGCCCTCGCCTCCCTTGAGACCGCGGGGACACATGCATTCGGAGGAGTGCATTTCGTGCTTTAAAGCGTAAACTTCACGGTAAAAGGATTCTGAGGAGTTTTCTAAGACTCTAGCCGTGGCTCTGGAGGGGCCTCCTCTAAAGGAAGGATCCTGGCAATTGGGAAATGGCATTTATTTCCCAATAGTTGCCTCTTCACAGACTCATTACGACCACAGCCACAAATGTATCAAAAAACAAATTGATAACTTTTTTTTGCACACGTGTCTAGATGATACTCACCAAATTTGGAGCTGTTTAGATGAAAAGCCTTTAGACACAAGGTGCGATTTAGGTGGTCACGCATTCCACCCAACATAGTAGATTTTCTGTTGAGTTTACAGTATGGCTGTAATAAACTTTTCTGTTTGCCCTGAGGTGTCCTATGGATGTACCAAGTTTTGTATTTCTACATTGGAAAATTTACTTTCATTTTCCATAGAACCAATGTATTGTGACTTTTCTAGGGTCGCCACTGAGTCATTTTATTTTTTTTTCGAGACTTCAAATACATACATTTTTCGCTGGGCTTGAAGTCTGGGACGAATAAAATGACTTTTAGTTGCACGTTTACTGGGTCAAATTTAGGATCATTTTGCAAAAAATTTAATAAAAATATATACCAAATTATAATTAAAAAATATAACTCGAGCAAAAAGTCGAGAAAACGCTTGTCTATTTTACATACATATGTTTAGCTCATTTTGCCCAAGTTTGATGTCTGTGGAATGAAGCAGCTATTTTCTGTGTTCTTTTAAAAATAAGAGGTGTATTTTAAGTCGGTTCACATTTTCAATTCAAAATGGCCGCCTTCCCGTGTGTGATAGGGTGTGGTCCCCATTGGCTTTTTGTTCATAAGCCCATACTGGATGTGTGTACCAAGTTTCATTTGCCTACAACAAACTAAAAATTTCACTTCCCATTGACTTTTTCCACATTTTTGGGACGTTGCTATGGCAACACATTTATAGATAGGGGGTGGTTGTCATTGGCTTTTATGCTCGTCATGACATAAGAGATGTGTGTACCAAATTTTATGTCTCTATGACAAACTAAATTCTTGGGTCCATTATAAGTTTGTAGGGGCGCTGGAGAGCCATTTCTAAAGATAACCCTTTTATTTACATATCTTTGTGTTCAGGTCATGAATGTGCACAAACGCCTTTTGGGTCCAACTTGATCCGAGCGCGTTGAGAGTTAAGAGACGCTTTTATTTTCATAAAAATGGCCACCTCGTTACAGGCTTGCCACACCATACCCGATAAGATATCAACAACAAAGTCACAACTTTGGTTGGCACACGTGTCTAGATGATACTCACCAAATTTGGAGCCATTTAGATTAAAACACAATGATTTGCATCTTTTGAAGGGGTGCGATTTTAGTGGCCATGCTTTCACCCCACATGGCGGACTTCCTGTTGAGTTTAGGGTGTGACTGTCATTGACTTTTCTGTTTGCCCTGAGGTGTCCTATGGATATACCAAGTTTCATTTTTCTACGTTGGAAAAAAGTTATTTTCTTTTTCCATAGGCCCAATGTATTTTGACTTTTCTAGGGGTCGCCACTGAGTCATTTTTGTATTTTTTTCGGGACTTCAAATACATAAATTTTTCGCTGGGCTTGAAATCTGGGACCAATAAAAATGACTTTTAGTTGTACGTTTCCTGGGTTAAATTGAGGATCATTTTGCAGAAAAAATATGATAAAAAAATATATATCGAATTATAATTTAAAAAAATATAACTCGAGCAAAAAAGTCTAGAAAAACACTTGTCTATTTTACATACATGTGTTTAGCTCATTTTGCCCAAGTTTGGTGTCTGTGGAATGAAGCAGCTTTTTTCTGTGTACTTTTAAAAAAGAGGTGTATTCTAAGTCAGACCAAATTTTCAATTCAAAATGGCCGCCTTCCTGTGTGTGATAGGGTGTGGTCCCCATTGGCTTTTTGTTCATAAGCCCATGCTGGATGTGTGTACTAAGTTTCATTTGCCTCAGACAAACTAAAATTTTCACTTCCCATTGACTTTCCAAATATTTGGAACGTTGCTATGGCAACACATTTATAGATAGGGGTGGTTGTCATTGGCTTTATGCTCGTCATGACATAAGAGATGTGTGTACCAAATTTCATGTCTCTATGACAAACTAAATTCTTGGGTCCCATTATAAGTTTGTAGGGGCGCTGAGAGCCATTTCTAAAGATAACCCTTTTATTTACATATTTTTGTGTTCAGGTCATGAATGTGCACAAACGCCTTTTGGGTCCAACTCGATCCGAGAAGGCTTTGAGAGTTAAGAGACGTTTTTTATTTTCACAAAAATGGCCACCTTGTTACAGGCTGCACACCCATACCCGATAAGATATCATAAACAAAGTCACAACTTTGGTTGGCATACACTCTAGATGATACTCACCAAATTTGGCCATTTAGATTAAAACACAATGATTTGCATCTTTCTGCGCAAAAGGGTGCGATTTTAGTGGCCGCACGTTTCACCCCACATGGCGGACTTCCTGTTAAGTTTAGGGTGTGACTGTCATTGACTTTTCTGTTTGCCCTGAGGTGTCCTATGGATATACCAAGTTTCATTTTTCTACCACCAAATTTGGGGCCATTTAGATTAAAACACAATGATTTGCATCTTTCTGCGCAAAGTGCGATTTTAGTGGCCAGACGTTCACCCACATGGCGGACTTCCTGTTAAGTTTAGGTGTGACTGTCATTGACTTTTCTGTTTGTTCTGAGGTGTCCTATGGATATACCAAGTTTCATTTTTCTACGTTGGAAAAAAGTTACTTTCACTTTCCATAGGCCCAATGTATTTTGATTTTGTAGGGGTCGCCACTGAGTCATTTTTCGTATTTTTTTTTCGGCGCCTTCAAATACATCAATTTTTCGCCGGGCTTGAAGGCTGGGACCCATAAAAATGACTTTTCGTTCATGTTCACTGGGTCAAATTTAGGATCATAGGTGGAAAAGAAAAATAAAAAATAATAAAATTAAAAAAAAAAAAAAAAAAAAAAAAAAATCCGAGCAAAAACAATAGGCCCTCCCGGTCATCACCGGCTCGGGCCTAATAAAAAAAAAAAAAATAAATAAAAAAATCCGAGCAAAAACAATAGGCCCTCCCAGTCATCACCGGCTCGGGCCTAATAAAAAAAAGGGACTAGAATGACATTAAAACTGCAGGAGCTCTTATCTTTTACCCTCCACCCGGGACTCTCCCTGAATAATTCTTGAGTCTGGGATTCTTAAAAACCAGGTGAATAAAATCATGGTAATAAAGGTTCCTGGAAAGAGAGGCTCATAAAGAAACACTGGTCTGACTGTGTTTGAGGAGACGCTGCAGCTGCACTCTTCTCTTCGAGACTCATTAAAACTCATATGGTAATGGTAAATGGTATGCATTTATATAGCGCTTTTTTGCACCCTTCTCAGGCACCCAAAGCGCTTTACATCGTGCTTCCACTCACCCCATTCACACACATTCACACTTGGGGCAGACAGAGGGGGGGGCTGCCATACAAACGGCGCTCAACCTTCTCCGACCACCACCAAACACACCTCTACAGTCACACACATTCATACACCAGTGCTACGGACACTGGAGACAAGGTGGGTTAAGTGTCTTGCCCAAGGACACAACGACAGTATGAACAGGGCAGAGCGGGAATCGAACCGCCAACCTTCTGGTTGTAGGACGACTGCTCTACCACTGAGCCACTCCGTCCCATATAACCCCCTCTGTCACACGGACCTGTGAGCCGCAGCTCCTTCCTTTGACCAGGTGAACCCTGTGCCTCCATCGTCCTCCTCCTCCTCCTCGTCCTCCTCCTCGTGCTCCTCCTCCTTCTCCTCCTCCTCCTTCTCCTCCTTCTTCTCCTCCTCCTCCTCGTCTGTCACATCTTCAGCTCTGGCCCAGATCCTCCTCCGGTCTTTTCCTCAGCGCCATGGGCTCTAAATCATTCAACATCTCTGCTCTCACCTCCATCCTGTCCCACGTATGCTTTTATTCTTATCCTTTTATCACACCTCACTCATTGTTCTACTTAAGGGCAGTAGGACGGTTTAGAAACCCTGGTGAGTCCTACCTCAACCGCAGCCTTGGCTCTGACAAACTCGTCCTCCAGAGAGTCCCTCCGGGTCTGAAGAGAGCGCGTTCTCCTGCGATGCCTGCTCTCAGAGTCCTGCAGGCAGGAAGGAAGGAAGGAAGGAAGGAAGGAAGGAAGGAAGGAAGGAAGGAAGGAAGGAAGGAAGGAAGGAAGGAAGGAAGGAAGGAAGGAAGGAAGGAAGGAAGGAAGGACTTTAAATGTGCTTAGATACAAAACCCCTTGGAGACAGTCAATGGGGATTTAAAATATACATCTGTCCAAATATTAATCCCAAAGATGAATTAATTTAAATCCTTTTGTCCTCTCTCTTTCCACGTCATTTTGATAAAATCTAAAAATATAAAATGTCTTTTCCTGATGTTCCAGTGTTTTTCCTGGAGAGAGGAAGCAGGCTACAGCTCTGACCTGATTAGACGTGACACAGTGGAGGTCGTCAAAGCTGCGGACGTCGCTCTGGTTCTTAACGTGAGGCTCGGTCTTGAACTCAGCACACCTGAGACACAGGGATTCACTACATTACCCACAATTCACAGAGAAATATCCCCTGTCCACTTCAGAATATTTTCAGAAAATTTGCTTTTTCATCTGAGCCGTCCAGTTGAGTCCGGTTCAGTCTGGTTCAGTTCAGTTCAGTCCGGTTGAGTCCGGTTCAGTCTGGTTCAGTTCAGTTCAGTCCGGTTTCAGTCCGGTTCAGTCTGGTTCAGTCTGGTTCAGTTCAGTCTGGTTCAGTTCAGTTCAGTCTGGTTCAGTTCAGTTCAGTCCGGTTCAGTTCAGTTCAGTCTGGTTCAGTTCAGTTCAGTCCAGATCAGATCTTGAACTCAGCACACCTGAGACACAGGGATTCACTCAGTCCGGTTCAGTCTGGATCAGTCTGGTTCAGTTCAGTTCAGTCTGGATCAGTCTGGTTCAGTTCAGTCCGGTTCAGTTTGGTTCAGTCTGGTTTAGTCCGGTTCAGTTTGGTTCAGTCTGGTTTAGTCCGGTTCACTCTGGTTCAGTCTGGTTCAGTCCGGTTCAGTCCGGTTCAGTTTGGTTCAGTCTGGTTCAGTCTGGTTTAGTCTGGTTCAGTCTGGTTTAGTCTGGTTCAGTCTGGTTCAGTTCAGTCTGGACTGGTTTATCTAATAATGAATCTTAAGCGGGGTTCTCAACTAAAATCGGTCGAGGCCGATTAGTGAACTGTCCTCACAGTGAGGGGTCCGGAAAATTAAAATCAAAGGATATGTGTTTAAAGATAGTTTTATCTAAGTAAAGTCCCATTTATTCCACACCTACAGCCTCTTAAACAATATGGAGATGAATGTAGGTTATCCACAGTTGTCTGTATTTGTTCTTTTGTTAACATGAGGAGGATGTTTCTGAGTGACTGCTCACAGAAGATAGGAAAGGAAAAACCACAATAAACGTTTCTCTATGACGGTCATTCGGGAATCATAGAACAGTAGTTACATACGTAACTTTTGTTCTATTTCATTCCTACAGACCACCAGAGGGTGGTGCTGAATGACTAATACAACAAGGTCAGGAGGAATCCTGAGTACATACCTCACAACCTGGCAAACGTGCTTGGAGAAGCCCATGACGCAGCAGCGCATATCTTTTCCAGAGGAACCCCTCTCAGAGCGTCCGTCATAACATAAAAACAACTGGTCCAACTTTAGCATACCTGCCGTAGTCACAACATACGACCTCAGTGCCCTCACTGGGCAGAACAGCTCCGGCCTATCCCCGCCCTCACCTGGACTCAAACCGTGCCAGTCTAATTGGCTGGTTACAATGCAAGCTCACGACCTTTGGAATGAACACTGTTTTTGGCCACAGAGTTACTCCAGAGCCATCTGGACTCCGTCTAAGGCATGAGAGACTGAAAGAATGGCCGACCAACACGCTTTGTAGAGATAATAAGGGGCAGAGCAGTCGTCCTATAACCGGAAGGTAGGCGGTTCGATTCTCGCTCTCCCCACAGTTCATACTGTCGTTGTGTCCTTGGGCAAGACCGTTAACCCACCTTGCCTCCAGTGGTGTTCCAGTTGTAACACTGGTAATTAGAAGATTAATGTAAGTCACTTTGGATAAAACCGTCTGCTAAATGACTAAATGTAAATGTAAATAATGGCCAGTAGAAAAGCAGTCTTACTAGATAGAAACTTGAGGTCAACATGTGCCAAAGGCTCAAATGGAGGGTGGCACAGAGCCTCAAGAACCAGGGGCAAGTCCCACACTGGAGCCTATGGAGCTGTTGGTGCACACAAACAACCAGCAACCTTTCACTGTGGCATTGTCAATCTTTGCATGATGACACAATGTTGCTCTTCTCACTCACTGCAGCAGCACACCACTGTGAGAGCAGCTTCCAGCTATTACTACATACTGCTGACAAGTAGAAGTTGCTCTGGTATTCAAGATGGTAATACTAACAGGGGCCCGCGAATCCAATCAGCTGCGGCTTGGGCCCTCCAATGGGGTGCCATATCCGTCCCCCCAGCTGAGACAGCAGATTTATCCAGTCCAGGAGACGCCAAGGTGTGCTGCAACAGAGACTGTGCTGCAATGGAAACCAAAGCCATGCCAGCCAGAACGTTGGCTGCAAAGGCAAAACATGTCTGTAATGTTTTGCCTTTGCAGCACGAACGGACCCCGAGGCTCAACTTTTTGACTGTGGCCATTTCTAACTAATTTATCAAGCTACACTAAACATGTTGAATCTGCAGCTCCTTTGTCCATAACCATAGTAACCTGAGGACCCATGCAAGTTTATATAGCTGTCCTAGAAGTGCAGGTTCAAAAATATATTTTACACAACATTGTGCTAGATATGGAAAATGTCTTGCGGTCCGGATCAGATACTCTCGAGGTCCGGCTTCAGCCCGGGGTCCGGCTGTTGGGGACCCCTGCTTGAAAGCGTAGAGTCAACCCTGAGTGCAGTGATGTGAGGCTGCTGCAGGAAACAACGTGTTTCTTCTACAGTTTTATCCCAAGATGAGCTTCATTTGTTTTGAGTCAACAATGAAAATGTTGACTGAATGTTGAGACAAAAAGAAAATCATAATTATTCAAAAACTGACTGAAGCCTTTTGCTGCTGTGGCTCAAACCATAAAACACTGGTGAACTTGTGAAACCTTTGATGATTTCACTGAGAATCAGATAAAGTTTTTCAGATTTGTTGTGACATTTGTCTGAGCTGAACACTTAAAAAATTCTTCCCTCATTAAAGAAATGAGCCAAAACAAATGAAGCATCAAGTTAAAACAAGAGACATGTTGAAAAATCTCTGAAAGTTAAAGTAAAGTCTGACCAGAGCAGTTCGCTGGACGAGTGCTGGGACGTGCACCTGCTCTCGTGTCTCTTCCTGCAGACGTCCACATCGTCCGCTCTGTTGACGGGAGACCAGCTGACTGCAGAAGACAGGACACAGGACAGAGACTGCTCAGAAGACAACAGCTTTGAACGGACAGAGCTGCTAAAGCTACGCTACAGAACAACTGCAAAAAATAAATTCAGTGCCACTCATTATTTTTATACTTAAAAAATGTATCCTAATGGTTTAATGTCAGAATTAACAAAAAATGAATAAATAATAATAATACATAGACTGGCATCAGCCGATCTGTGAGTGCGGGGGGAGCGTGGCAGCGGAGGAGGTCAGTGAGGGAGGAGCCAGGTTATGGTGGGACTTTTGCACAATGGTGAGGAGTTTGAAGTGGATGTGCTGAGGGATGGGGAGGGAGTGGAGGTCTGTGAGGACAGAGCTGGTGTGGTCACGTGGGGTGTGCGGGTGAGGAGACGGGCAGCAGAGAGTTTTTGAAGGTGAACCATACAGCAGGATGTTGCAGTAGTCCAGCGGGAGGTGATGGCTGAGTATTTCAGTGGATGAGAGGTGGTAGAAGGCGGTCTTTGTGATGTGTTTAATGTGGTGTTTGTAGGAGAGGGTTACGGAGATAAGGGGAGGGGGGAACTGTGGAGAGGCTGGAAGTTATTGATTTGAGGCGTATTCTAGGACCAATGATGATCATTTCAGTTTTATCACAGTTTAGTTGGAGGAAGTCCTGGAGCCAGGAGAGCTGGGGAGGGTGAGAGTGAGCGGCAGGAGTTACGGATCTGGTGGACAGGTAGAGCTGGAGACCATTTGTCCAAGGGGGAGGATGTAGAGGATGGACAGAAGGGGCTGAGGACTGAACCTGGGAGATACCTTAGGGTTCAATAAAGAACATTTGTGTTAAACCCAGTGTTTATTTTCATCTCGGTTTTTTTTGAAGGACAGTGAAGCAGGAAGTAGAATCTCATCAAATTAAGAGCAGATTAATTTCCTAAAAGAGCTTTTACCTGATGAATCTTAACTGGAGCAACGCTTTGGCTTTTCATCTTCAACTAATCCACCAGAACGCACTCACGAGAATAACTCCAGCTCATTTAAGTAAAAACAGAAAACAAAAAACTCTGGTCTGGACTGATCCAGTCTAGTCTATTCTGGTCTAGTCTGGTCTAGACTGGACTGGTCAAGGGCCCACAGTGCGTAGTCTGTGTTTGGATTAGCATGAAGGACATGACAAGACCTGAACAGGACTAAGATCAAGCAGTACTTAATAATAATAGGAAATATATAATTTCCCAAACAGTTTTACATTAAACCCATACAGCAGCCTCTGTCGACAAGAAAAGAACTGAAAATGAGAAACAGATTTAAAGGACGAACAGAGAGTCTGAAGAAACATTAGCACAAATCCTCAGACATTTACCCTGTTGGAAAAAGTTGTGCAGGGTTCAACACTATAGACCCGTAATTTCAGAGGTATATAGGAGCTCCAGGAGTAGAGAGAATGAATAAATAAATATCATTCAGGCAAAAATTTCTTTAAATAATGCCTAGTATTTAATTTCATTGTCCTAAAAAATGATGTTCTTGTGGCGGTGTGTAATTACAGCCGTGTGGGTCTGTCTGTGTCCCTCACAGCTCAACATCCCTTGTCCTGAGAGAACGGTGGCTGTGTTTAAAGAAAAACGGCTGAAAATAGACTTTGGCTAACAGCCGACACGGCACGAGAAAATGACAACCACAAGAACGCATCAACCCAGACTTAGGTTCAGAGATGTTCTAAACTCACCAAAGTTTGTCGCGAGGCAGAGAGCTCATAGCCTCATAATACAGCAACAGCCCAGGTATCAGCTCTAAACTGTGTCCACATTTTTTGAAGAGGCTTTCATACACTGTCAAGTGGGACACAATCATGAAGTGGAACGAAATTTATTGGATATTTCAAACTTTTTTTACTAATAAAAAACTGAAAAATTGGGCGTGCAAACTTTATTCAGCCCCATTCACTGAATACTTCGTAGCGCCACCTTTTGCTGCGATTACAGCTATAAGTCTCTTGGGTTATGTCTATCAGTTTTTCACATCGAGAGACTGAAATCTTTGCCCATTCCTCCTCGAGCTCAGTGAGGTTGGATGGAGAGCATTTGTGAACAGAAGTTTTCAGTTCTTTCCACAGATTCTCGATTGGATTCAGGTCTGGACTTTGACTTGGCCATTCTAACACCTGGATATGTTTATTTGTGAACCATTCCATTGTAGATTTTGCTTTATCTTTTGGATCATTGTCTTGTTGGAAGACAAATCTCCGTCCCAGTCTCAGGTCTTTTGCAGACTCCATCAGGTTTTCTTCCAGAATGGTCCTGTATTTGGCTCCATCCATCTTCCCATCAATTTTAACCATCTTCCCTGTCCCTGCTGAAGAAAAGCAGGCCCAAACCATGATGCTGCCACCACCATGTTTGACAGTGGGGATGGTGTGTTCAGGGTGATGAGCTGTGTTGCTTTTACGCCAAACATAACGTTTTGCATTGTTGCCAAAAAGTTCAATTTTGGTTTCATCTGACCAGAGCATCTTCTTCCACATGTTTGGTGTGTCTCCAGGTGGCTTGTGGCAAACTTTAAACAACACCTTTTATGGATATCTTTAAGAAATGTCTTTCTTCTTGCCACTCTTCCATAAAGGCCAGATTTGTGCAGTATACGACTGATTGTTGTCCTATGGACAGAGTCTCCCACCTCAGCTGTAGATCTCTGCAGTTCATCCAGAGTGATCATGGGCCTCTTGGCTGCATCTCTGATCAGTCTTCTCCTTGTATGAGCTGAAAGTTTAGAGGGACGGCCAGGTCTTGGTAGATTTGCAGTGGTCTGATACTCCTTCCATTTTAATATTATCGCTTGCACAGTGCTCCTTGGGATGTTTAAATCTTGGGAAATCTTTTTGTATCCAAATCCGGCTTTAAACTTCTCCACAACTTTATCTCGGACCTGCCTGGTGTGTTCCTTGTTCTTCATGATGCTCTCTCTGCGCTTTAAACGGACCTCTGAGACTATCACGGTGCAGGTGCATTTATACGGAGACTTGATTACACACAGTGGATTCCATTTATCATCATTAGTCATTTAGGCCAACATTGGATCATTCAGAGATCCTCACTGAACTTCTGGAGAGAGTTTGCTGCACTGAAAGTAAAGGGGCTGAAAAATTTTGCACACCCAATTTTTCAGTTTTTTATTTGTTAAAAAAGTTTGAAATATCCAATAAATTTTGTTCTACTTCATGATTGTGTCTCACTTGTTGATTCTTCACAAAAAATTACAGTTTTATATCTTTATGTTTGAAGCCTGAAAGAAAAGTTCAAGGGGGCCGAATACTTTCGCAAGGCACTGTATGGCTCCAGTTCTTTGGCTACGCTTCGGCAGGGGCCTCCAGGGCAGCTGACAGCTTACTTTTATTACAATTGAAAACAGGTCCTGAAACAGTGCATTTGCAGTTTGGGGCAGTGGCCTGTTTAAAACGCCGGCCATTAAGGGCCCAGACTTATGGTTCAGACCGTTCTTGTTTTATTATGAGACTCTTTCTTGTCCTGCTCTCATCACATGTGGCGTTCCCCAAGGTTCTATTCTAGGGCCTCTTTTGTTTTCTACACACATGCTCCCACAAGGTCCAATTCTGAAAAAATACAATGTGCTGATGACACACAGCTCTACCAGTCTCTCCAAATGATAACTGCTCCCTAGCAGCGTGTTAGTGGCGTTAGCTGTGTTAGCGGTGTTAGCTGTGTTAGCTGTGTTAGCGGTGTTAGCGGTATTAGCGGTGTTAGCTGTGTTGGCGTGTTAGCTGTTTTGGCTGTGTTAGCTGTGTTAGCGGTGTTAGCTGTGTTAGCGGTGTAACCGGTCTTAGCTGTGTTAACGGTGTTAGTGGTGTTAGTGGTGTTAGTGGTGTTAGCTGTGTTAGCGGTGTTAGCTGTGTTAGCGGTGTTAGCTGTGTTAACGGTGTTAGTGGTGTTAGCTGTGGTAGCGGTGTTAGCTGTGTTAGCTGTGTTAACGGTGTTAGCTGTGTTAACGGTGTTAGCTGTGGTAATGGTGTTAGCGGTGTTAGTGGTGTTAGCTGTGTTAGCTGTGTTAACGGTGTTAGCTGTGGTAATGGTGTTAGCGGTGTTAGTGGTGTTAGTGGTGTTAGCTGTGTTAGCGGTGTTAGCTGTGTTAGCGGTATTAGTGGTGTTAGCGGTGTTAGCTGTGTTAGCGGTGTTAGCTGTGTTAACGGTGTTAGTGGTGTTAGCTGAGGTAATGGTGTTAGCGGTGTTAGTGGTTTTAGCTGTGTTAGCGGTGTTACCTGAGTGCAGAGACAGTCGGTCTGGAGTCATGGGGCTGGATGGCTCAGACTCATCCTGGTGTTTAGATCTGGCACTGCACCTTATTCTCAGAGGGCTCCGCCTTTTACTGCTAACAGGACTGTAGCAGTTAGCTGTACTGTTAGCTGGACTGTTAGCACGACTGTTAGCACGACTGTTAGCTCGGCTGTTAGCCGTGTTAGCGCTGGTCTCCGAGGGGTCACTGAGGTCAACCAGGTCTAGAGCCGTGGACAGAACTGAAACACAGAAATTCTGGTTAAAGGACTTGTTCATCCACATCGTTTTTTAAGACGGCCATTAACCTCCACAAGATCTGACGGGTTTTAGCTGGTTTTGAAAAGGTTTTATTTGGAATTACACAGCTCTTTTATTTCAGTGGCTCAGCATTGACCTCTGTCCCGACCTCTGCAGGAGTGTGCACAAGGCCTGCAGGAGCGTACATGAGGCCAGCTGTAGAACGTGTCCTGTTTGTGCCTCGTTATCTCGACGGGGGCCACAGACTTGACAGGAGGCACAGGTGCAGTAGGACGAACAAGGACACAGCTCTGAACCTGAGAGAGACGAGGAGGAAGAGGAGGGAAAAGAGGAGGAGCTGCTCTCATAAGGGTTTGACTCTGTCACCTTCATCATCAACTTTAGAGAAACACTGGTCCAGCTGAAGACCAGGTTGAAAGAGGAGACTGTGCCCCTAACTGTGGAACGTCCTAATCACACATGTAAAATAAAATAAGTGGTTTTTTTGGTTTTTACTAAATTCCATTATTTCAACAAAAACTATAAGAGCATTATTAACTGCAGATGAATAAAAGGTGAAAACCCTTTTATTGTAAAAAGAGAATGGCTCTGATTAAAAGAATGAACGGAGCCTAATGAGCCCCATTAGTGTCTGCTGGGGTTCACCTGCTGGGGTTTACCTGCTGGGGTTTACCTGCTGGGGTTTACCTGCTGGAGTTTACTTGTTGGGGTTTACTTGTTGGGGTTCACCTGCTGGGGTTCACCTGCTGGGGTTCACCTGCTGGGGTTTACCTGCTGGGGTTCACCTGCTGGGGTTCACCTGCTGGGGTTCACCTGCTGGGGTTCACTTGTTGGGGTTTACTTGTTGGGCTACTGTTAGAGGGCTAACAGCCCCCTCCCGGATTTTGGTTTATCTACTGGTTTTAATTGCTCTTAATCAGTATACATACTGGGATTTGGTTGATTTACCGGCTGGGTTGTGATTAGCTGGTCTGGGGAGGGCGGAGTCAGTGCAGACCTCAGACAGGAAGTCATCAATGGAGGGACTGAGCAGAGGACGACTCTCCTGCTGCGAACTCGCCAGCTGTGAACAACCAATCAGAAAAAAAGAAGAGGTTTAAACCGACCAGTGAGACACAAGGAGAGATCTGAATTTTGGACCTGGTTAAGTCCTGATCTAGTCTCTTACTGCTGCTCAGCAGGAAGCAGGCTGTAAAAATATAAAGATCTGCTGACTCATAAGCCACTGAAATGTCACTGAATGACCCTGGTCTTACTCTGGTCTAACCCTGGTCTAAATCTGGTCTAACTCTGGTCTAACTCTGGCCTAACTCTGGTCTAACCCTGGTCTAAATCTGGTCTAACTCTGGTCTAACTCTGGCCTAACTCTGGCCTAACCCTGGCCTAACCCTGGTCTATCTCTGGTCTAACTCTGGTCTAACTCTGGTCTAACTCTGGTCTAACTCTGGTCTAACCCTGGCCTAACCCTGGTCTAACTCTGGTCTAACTCTGGCCTAACTCTGGTCTAACTCTGGTCTAACTCTGGTCTAACTCTGGTCTAACCCTGGCCTAACCCTGGTCTAACCCTGGTCTATCTCTGGTCTAACCCTGGCCTAACTCTGGTCTAACTCTGGTCTAACCCTGGCCTAACCCTGGCCTAACCCTGGTCTATCTCTGGTCTAACCCTGGTCTAACTCTGGTCTAACCCTGGCCTAACTCTGGTCTAACTCTGGTCTAACCCTGGTCTAACTCTGGTCTAACCCTGGCCTAACTCTGGTCTAACTCTGGTCTAACTGGTCTAACCCTGGTCTAACTCTGGTCTAACTCTGGTCTAACCCTGGTCTATCTCTGGTCTAACTCTGGTCTAACTCTGGCCTAACTCTGGTCTAACTCTGGTCTAACTCTGGTCTAACTCTGGTCTAATTCTGGTCTAACCCTGGTCTAACCCTGGTCTAACCCTGGTCTTACTCTGGTCTAACTCTGGTCTAACCCTGGTCTAACTCTGGTCTAACTCTGGTCTAACCCTGGTCTAACCCTGGTCTAACCCTGGTCTTACTCTGGTCTAACTCTGGTCTAACCCTGGTCTAACTCTGGTCTAACCCTGGCCTAACTCTGGTCTAACTCTGGTCTAACCCTGGTCTAACTCTGGTCTAACCCTGGCCTAACTCTGGTCTAACTCTGGTCTAACCCTGGTCTTACCCTGGTCTAACCCTGGTCTAACTCTGGTCTAACTCTGGTCTAACCCTGGTCTATCTCTGGTCTAACTCTGGTCTAACTCTGGCCTAACTCTGGTCTAACTCTGGTCTAACTCTGGTCTAACTCTGGTCTAATTCTGGTCTAACCCTGGTCTAACCCTGGTCTAACCCTGGTCTTACTCTGGTCTAACTCTGGTCTAACCCTGGTCTAACTCTGGTCTAACTCTGGTCTAACCCTGGTCTAACCCTGGTCTAACCCTGGTCTAACTCTGGTCTAACCCTGGTCTAACCCTGGTCTTACTCTGGTCTAACTCTGGTCTTACTCTGGTCTTACTCTGGTCTAACTCTGGTCTAACCCTGGTCTAACCCTGGTCTAACTCTGGTCTAACCCTGGTCTAACCCTGGTCTAACTCTGGTCTCACTCTGGTCTTACTCTGGTCTTACTCTGGCCTAACCCTGGTCTAACTCTGGTCTTACTCTGGTCTAACTCTGGCCTAACTCTGGTCTAACTCTGGTCTAACTCTGGTCTAACCCTGGCCTAACCCTGGTCTATCTCTGGTCTAACCCTGGTCTAACCCTGGCCTAACCCTGGCCTAACTCTGGTCTAACTCTGGTCTAACCCTGGTCTAACCCTGGCCTAACCCTGGCCTAACCCTGGTCTATCTCTGGTCTAACCCTGGTCTAACTCTGGTCTAACCCTGGCCTAACTCTGGTCTAACTCTGGTCTAACCCTGGTCTAACTCTGGTCTAACCCTGGTCTAACCCTGGCCTAACTCTGGTCTAACTCTGGTCTAACCCTGGTCTTACCCTGGTCTAACCCTGGTCTAACTCTGGTCTAACTCTGGTCTAACCCTGGTCTATCTCTGGTCTAACTCTGGTCTAACTCTGGTCTAACTCTGGCCTAACTCTGGTCTAACTCTGGTCTAACTCTGGTCTAATTCTGGTCTAACCCTGGTCTAACCCTGGTCTAACCCTGGTCTTACTCTGGGTCTAACTCTGGTCTAACCCTGGTCTAACTCTAACTCTGGTCTAACCCTGGTCTAACCCTGGTCTAACTCTGGTCTAACCCTGGTCTAACCCTGGTCTTACTCTGGTCTAACTCTGGTCTTACTCTGGTCTTACTCTGGTCTAACTCTGGTCTAACCCTGGTCTAACCCTGGTCTAACTCTGGTCTAACCCTGGTCTAACCCTGGTCTAACTCTGGTCTTACTCTGGTCTTACTCTGGTCTTACTCTGGCCTAACCCTGGTCTAACTCTGGTCTTACTCTGGTCTAACTCTGGTCTAACCCTGGTCTAACCCTGGTCTAACTCTGGTCTAACCCTGGTCTAACTCTGGTCTAACCCTGGTCTAACCCTAGTCTAACTCTGGTCTTACTCTGGTCTAACCCTGGTCTAACTCTGGTCTTACTCTGGTCTAACCCTGGTCTAACCCTGGTCTAACTCTAGTCTAACCCTGGTCCAACCAGTCTAACTCTGGTCTTACTCTGGTCTAACCCTGGTCTAACCTGGTCTAACTCTGGTCTAACCCTGGTCCAACCCTGGTCTAACTCTGGTCTAACTCTGGTCTAACCCTGGTCTAACCCTAGTCTAACTCTGGTCTAACTCTGGTCTAACTCTGGTCTAACTCTGGTCTAACTCTGGTCTAACTCTGGTCTAACCCTGGTCTAACTCTGGTCTAACTCTGGTCTAACCCCTGGTCTAACTCTGGTCTAACTCTGGTCTAACTCTGGTCTAACCCTGGTCTAACCCTGGTCTAACCCTGGTCTAACTCTGGTCTAACTCTGGTCTAACTCTGGTCTAACTCTGGTCTAGCTCTGGTCTAACCCTGGTCTAACCCTGGTCTAACTCTGGTCTAACCCTGGTCTAACTCTGGTCTAACTCTGGTCTAGCTCTGGTCTAACCCTGGTCTAACTCTGGTCTAACCCTGGTCTAACCCTGGTCTAACCCTGGTCTAACTCTGGTCTAATCCTGGTCTAACTCTGGTCTAACTCTGGTCTAACCTTGGTCTAACTCTGGTCTAACTCTGGTCTAACCCTGGTCTAACCCTGGTCTAACCCTGGTCTAACTCTGGTCTAACTCTGGTCTAACTCTGGTCTAACCCTGGTCTAACCCTGGTCTAACCCTGGTCTAACTCTGGTCTAACTCTGGTCTAACCTGGTCTAACTCTGGTCTAACTCTGGTCTAACCCTGGTCTAACCCTGGTCTAACCCTGGTCTAACTCTGGTCTAACCCTGGTCTAACTCTGGTCTAACTCTGGTCTAACCTTGGTCTAACTCTGGTCTAACTCTGGTCTAACCCTGGTCTAACCCTGGTCTAACCCTGGTCTAACTCTGGTCTAACTCTGGTCTAACCTTGGTCTAACTCTGGTCTAACTCTGGTCTAACCCTGGTCTAACCCTGGTCTAACCCTGGTCTAACTCTGGTCTAACTCTGGTCTAACCTTGGTCTAACTCTGGTCTAACTCTGGTCTAACTCTGGTCTAACTCTGGTCTAACCCTGGTCTAACTCAGGTCTAACTCTGGTCTAACCTTGGTCTAACTCTGGTCTAACTCTGGTCTAACCCTGGTCTAACTCTGGTCTAACTCTGGTCTAACTCTGGTCTAACCTTGGTCTAACTCTGGTCTAACTCTGGTCTAACTCTGGTCTAACCCTGGTCTAACCCTGGTCTAACCCTGGTCTAACTCTGCTCTAACTTTGGTATAACTCAGGTCTAACCCTGGTCTAACGCTGGTCTAACCCTGGTCTAACTCTGGTCTAACTCTGGTCTAACTCTAGTCTAACTCTGGTCTAACTCTGGTCTAACCCTGGTCTAACCCTGGTCTAACCCTGGTCTAACCCTGGTCTAACTCTGGTCTAACCCTGGTCTAACTCTGGTCTAACTCTGGTCTAACTCTGGTCTAACCCTGGTCTAACTCTGGTCTAACTCTGGTCTAACCCTGGTCTAACCCTGGTCTAACTCTGGTCTAACTCTGGTCTAACTCTGGTCTAACCCTGATCTAAATCTGGTCTAACTCTGGTCTAACTCTAGTCTAACCCTGGTCTAACTCTGGTCTAACTCTGGTCTAACTCTGGTCTAACCCTGGTCTAACTCTGGTCTAACCCTGGTCTAACCCTGGTCTAACTCTGGTCTAACCCTGGTCTAACCCTGGTCTAACCCTGGTCTAACTCTGGTCTAACTCTGGTCTAACTCTGGTCTAACCCTGGTCTAACCCTGGTCTAACCCTGGTCTAACTCTGGTCTAACCCTGGTCTAACTCTGGTCTAACCCTGGTCTAACCCTGGTCTAACTCTGGTCTTACTCTGGTCTTACTCTGGTCTTACTCTGGCCTAACCCTGGTCTAACTCTGGTCTTACTCTGGTCTAACTCTGGTCTAACCCTGGTCTAACCCTGGTCTAACTCTGGTCTAACCCTGGTCTAACTCTGGTCTAACCCTGGTCTAACCCTAGTCTAACTCTGGTCTTACTCTGGTCTAACCCTGGTCTAACTCTGGTCTTACTCTGGTCTAACCCTGGTCTAACCCTGGTCTAACTCTAGTCTAACCCTGGTCCAACCCTAGTCTAACTCTGGTCTTACTCTGGTCTAACCCTGGTCTAACCCTGGTCTAACTCTGGTCTAACCCTGGTCCAACCCTGGTCTAACTCTGGTCTAACTCTGGTCTAACCCTGGTCTAACCCTAGTCTAACTCTGGTCTAACTCTGGTCTAACTCTGGTCTAACTCTGGTCTAACTCTGGTCTAACCCTGGTCTAACTCTGGTCTAACTCTGGTCTAACCCTGGTCTAACTCTGGTCTAACTCTGGTCTAACTCTGGTCTAACCCTGGTCTAACCCTGGTCTAACCCTGGTCTAACTCTGGTCTAACTCTGGTCTAACTCTGGTCTAACTCTGGTCTAGCTCTGGTCTAACCCTGGTCTAACCCTGGTCTAACTCTGGTCTAACCCTGGTCTAACTCTGGTCTAACTCTGGTCTAGCTCTGGTCTAACCCTGGTCTAACTCTGGTCTAACCCTGGTCTAACCCTGGTCTAACCCTGGTCTAACTCTGGTCTAACCCTGGTCTAACTCTGGTCTAACTCTGGTCTAACCTTGGTCTAACTCTGGTCTAACTCTGGTCTAACCTGGTCTAACTCTGGTCTAACCCTGGTCTAACTCTGGTCTAACTCTGGTCTAACCCTGGTCTAACCCAGGTCTAACCCGGTCTAACCCCGGTCTAACTCTGGTCTATCTCTGGTCTAACCCTGGTCTAACTCTGGTCTAACTCTGGTCTTACCCTGGTCTAACCCTGGTCTAACCCTGGTCTAACTCTGGTCTAACCCTGGTCTAACTCTGGTCTAACTCTGGTCTAACCTTGGTCTAACTCTGGTCTAACTCTGGTCTAACCCTGGTCTAACCCTGGTCTAACTCTGGTCTAACTCTGGTCTAACCTTGGTCTAACTCTGGTCTAACTCTGGTCTAACCCTGGTCTAACCCTGGTCTAACCCTGGTCTAACTCTGGTCTAACTCTGGTCTAACCTTGGTCTAACTCTGGTCTAACTCTGGTCTAACTCTGGTCTAACTCTGGTCTAACTCTGGTCTAACCTTGGTCTAACTCTGGTCTAACTCTGGTCTAACCCTGGTCTAACCCTGGTCTAACTCTGGTCTAACTCTGGTCTAACCTTGGTCTAACTCTGGTCTAACTCTGGTCTAACTCTGGTCTAACCCTGGTCTAACCCTGGTCTAACCCTGGTCTAACTCTGGTCTAACTCTGGTCTAACTCTGGTCTAACCCTGGTCTAACCCTGGTCTAACCCTGGTCTAACTCTGGTCTAACTCTGGTCTAACTCTAGTCTAACTCTGGTCTTACTCTGGTCTAACCCTGGTCTAACCCTGGTCTAACCCTGGTCTAACCCTGGTCTAACTCTGGTCTAACCCTGGTCTAACTCTGGTCTAACTCTGGTCTAACTCTGGTCTAACCCTGGTCTAACTCTGGTCTAACTCTGGTCTAACCCTGGTCTAACCCTGGTCTAACTCTGGTCTAACTCTGGTCTAACTCTGGTCTAACCCTGATCTAAATCTGGTCTAACTCTGGTCTAACTCTAGTCTAACCCTGGTCTAACTCTGGTCTAACTCTGGTCTAACCCTGGTCTAACTCTGGTCTAACCCTGGTCTAACTCTGGTCTAACCCTGGTCTAACTCTGGTCTATCTTCATGAGTAAATGAATATATTAAAGTTGAATTAGAGTATTATTGCTGAGAGACAGAAATAATTGTTTTCTTCCATCTTGTTTTTACATAAACTCTAAATTCAACTGATTTCAACAGATTTCAACAGATTTCAACCATTCACACAATGCATTTTTGGACATGTTTGATAATTATTTTTGAAAATAATATATATTGTTTTAGATTGCGAGCAAATTATTGGAAATGCAACACATTTTGTAACACTCTCTAACTTACACATATTTCAACATTTCAGTCTCAGTCACACTTTCAACTGATTACAAGATTTACAGCAACACTTTACCCAGGTATTTACTTACGGACATTTTCAAATACATAGGTTGCAGTTTAGCAGGGTTTCCTGTCACTCGCGGAGAAAACGTTTTTCAGATCTGATGCACCATTTGTAAGCGAGGCGTGGTTGTTTGAGGGCTTCACTCGAGGTCGTGTTTCTGACAGACTTTAGTCGTGTTTGATTCACTTTTTACTGTGACTGAGGTGGCATTAAAAAGACAAACTGGAAAAAGACAGTATCCTATAAGTTCCCATTAAACGCAATCTACTGTTTCAAAGTTCAAAAAAGAAGTTCAACACATGTACAAGACACTCAGAGTAATCGAATGTGTTTTGAAATGGAAATGCATGAATGTGATGAGTGTGGATGGAGCCGGTTAGCTGTGTTTATATAGACTGTATAAAAAGGGTCAGACCTTTGTGGTGACGCTGACAAGAGCGTTTCCTTCTGACGACGCCTTTTTACCGGGAAGCTCCTTCAGCACCATGGCAACGACCCCCTTCCCCTGCGACAGACCATAATATACACATGACTCGGAGAAAACATGGGTTGTGTTCTAATCCTCTTCCTAGTCCCTAACTCCCCAGTCACTATGAGCTGCTCTAGGACTATACTGTAAATACAGACAGAAAATGGTTGTGCAGGTTTGGAAACAGTTCACTAAAGCACTTTTTACACATCCACTGAAAACAATCCACTTCAGAGGCCTGTGCCCAGGTCTCTGTGAAGTGAGAACACTGTCAGCACGCTCCGCAATAATCCAATTCCCAATCCATTTTCAACCTGAAAAGGTCCAACTAGCTAATCTTTAATAATACCTGTCCATACCAGTACCACACCTCCACCTGCTGGTGTCTGAGTCAAAGTGGAGCTCTGTGTCTGTTACTGATCCAACCACGAGTCCATCCATCTGGTCCGTCAAGACTCACTCTCATCTCATCAGTCACAAAACCTTTGAGAAATCTGTCTTCAGATATTTCTTGGCCCATTCTTGACGTTTCAACTTCTGTGTCGGTTGAAGCGGTCGGGTTTCAGCCTTTCTTACCTTGGCCATGTCTCTGAGACTGAACACCTCGTACTTCTTGACACTCCAGGGAGGTTGCAGTTGTGGAATATGGCAGCACTGGAGGATAATGGGGTCCTGGTAGCTTCACGTTTCTTCAAAAGTCTTTGGCGGTTCATTTGCGTCTTTTCTTCTCGACGCGTTTCTTGCGACCCTGTCGACTATTTGCTACAAAACGTTTGATGGTTCTGTGATCACACCCCAATATCTTAAATATTTCAAGAGTGCTGCATCACTGTGAAAGACTTTTTACAATTGTTGACTTTTCAGAGTCAGTTAAATCTCTTTTTTGGTCCATTTTTCCTGAAGAGAAGACTCTCCGTAATAATTATGCACACCTTGATCTAGGGTGTTGATCTGCATTAAAATCCAAAAAATCCAATAAAGATTCAAGTTCATACAGCTTGGAGTTGTAAATTATGGATAAAATGATGATATGGTCAAAATAATCACTTGCCTAATAATTGTGCACACAGTGTAGTTCCTGCAGCAACCATCTCCATTTACACAGGCTAGGGACCAGCACAGCTCTTTACCACACAGTTCAGAATGGACCTCTGTGATAAACTCTGGCTTAACTTGAGCATGACTTTAGAACGTCTGTGTTGAAGGGCATTTCTCAGCCTCAGTCTCGTATTTCTCTCCGTTTCCTGCGTTCTCTCTGTTTCCTCCATCACAGAGTGTTGTCAGTAAACGCTGCAGTGAACTCAGCGCTGTTTCCATCAATAAAACATGCCTCTGATATTAATAGAACCAGGATCAGGACTGAGAATGAGATCCAGACCCGATCCGGGACCAGACCTGATCCAGGACAACAGAACCTGGACTAGGACTGAGAACAGACTGAGACTGAGGAGGTTAGGAGGAAGAAATCAGAAGGACAGGCCGAGAGCAGCGTCAGCGAAAGACACAACCTTCAGCAAAACAAACTCTCCCACAGGAGAGTGCACGAGGGGGCGTGCAGGAGGGAGAAGAGCGAGTGTGAGGTCATTTTTTTCAGTTCAGTCACAAATATCAGGAGCTACACAGACTAAAGCTTCAAACAAATACAGTAACACTGGAGTAATATACATGAAGCTCCTCCCTCGGGTGCATCAGTGACCTCAGCCTGTGACGGCTCTAAAGGGTCAGGGTTATTTATTTTTATTTTATTTAACCTTTAAAATCTCTTTTTCAAGAGTGACCTGGTCAAGACAACAGCATTTACATACAACTTGAAAACATACAAGACATCAACAAAACAAATGATATTTACAGTCAATGTGAACAAGTTTAAAAACAGTTACAGTTTCCAAGCTCAATGAGTTCACGCCTCTCTAGAATAGATTTAAATTCTCCCAATGTCACAAGTTCAGAAAGATTTAGGTCCTTTTGCAGTTCATTCCATGCACAGGGGCAGTTACTGAAATGCTGCTTTACCCAACTCCGTTCTGACTCTGGGAACCACCATCAGTATGTTCTTCTGAGAACGCAGAGCCTACTGTTGTTGGTTTTTACTCATGTTTGTGCAGAGGTAAGATGGGAGGAGCCCAAGAATACATTTATAAATGAAAGTCAACAAATGAGACCACCTGCGAACATACAGGGACGGAAACTCAGCTGCAGCAAACAATGTACAATGATGAACACGATTTCCACAACCAGCCATAAAACGTAAAGCACAATGATAAACAGTGTCCAGCTTTTTTAAAAGACGGTCCGATGCATTCATAAAAAAGAGATCACTGTAATCCAATAAAGGTAAAAAAGTTGCAGAAATTAAACGTTTCCTTGTATAAACAGAGAAACATGATTTATTTCTGAAAAGAAAACTGAGCTTTAGCTTCAGTTTACGTACAAGATACTCAATATGTTGTGAATATATATGAACAGCATCAAATGCAGACTGTAAGAAATCAAAGGCTTGTTCAATTGAAGGAGAGGAACAATAGATAACTGTGTCATCAGCATAAAAGTGTGTCGGGTTCTGCAGTCTTGGGTGACTGTTCTGTCAACCAGGAGTTGGTGTTTAGCTCCTCTGGTTTCTTTGCCGATGCCCTTCTGTGCTTTGCTCATGTATTGATCCATGTGCCCACTTATCTTAGCCGCGATAATGCCTGACATGAGCTTCCATGTTGTGGAGAGACAGGTTATTGGCCAATAGTTGGATGGGACTGTACCCTTTGTGGGATCCTTCAGGTTCAGGATTATGACCTTGGTAAGCCATTCAGGGTGCGTCCCATCCCTTAGCAGCTGGTTCATTTGTGCTGCAAGGCGCTCGTGGAGTGCAGTGAGTTCCTTTAGCCAGTAGGTGTGGATCCAGTTTTTCATACCTGAGACTCTTTCTTGGATGTCTGCCGCTGTGATGGTAACTGGATTCTGTTCAGGGAGGTTGCAGAGACCACTCCAGGTTCAGAAAGACTCCAGGTGTCCACATCAAAGACTCTCACTGCCTTTGATCTGAGCCACATCAAAGACCTGACTCTGTATATTCTCACTTCAGTCGACCAATCAGACGTCAGTGTCACACAGAGAGGTCACAGAGAGGTCAGAGAGAGGTCACAGAGGTCAGAGTTCTGTCTGACTCTCAGTTCAGTTCTGTCACAGTTTCAACCAAAAGAAAAGCCATGAAAAATTCTGACTGTTAAAAAAGTCTTGGGTTGATTTTGAGACATGCTTTTTTATCATTTTTGACAATTTGAATCGACATTAGAAATAACAGGGAGACACCGTGTGGCATTGTTTCAGGCTACGTCCACACGAAGCCAGTGCATCCCCTATCCGATCTTTTTTCCCCGTTCTAAAAAAAAATTCCGTAAACAAGGCGTCGTCTCAAGAAATATCTGCGTACAAACGAAACCACTGAAACCGACTGAAAACGATGTAGTATATATGCCAGACCAGTATGGGGCGCTGTAATTCTGCCACAGATATACACTATACACGGAGAAGAAGACTTTGAGCATGCGCATAACCTTGCGCGCTGCAGAAGAAGACGAAGACCTAAATATTTATTTTCTAATAAAAACAAGTTCTCAAATTGTTGCAGTCATTTATTTTGAGTGTAGTAATTGGTGCCCTCATGTTTGTTGTTTGCTCTTCAGTATACGGACTGAGTTCTGAGTGCTTTGGACATGCGGAAATTCTCTCTCCATTCATTTTCTCCTGGTTGCTCTCCTGGTTCTCTTTCGCGGTGGATCTAAGAGCATGTGGCGTATGGTGTTGTCCATTATCGCTTGTTGCTCACCACAACTGCATAGAAGCAATAGATTTTGCTGTAATAAAGCTAGTAGGCTTAGTAGCTTCTGCAGCACGAACTCAATCATGTAGTCCGCCATTATTGTTGTTGCTGTTACGTGTGACGAGGCCGACACGTGATGCGATGACATCATCGTTTCACAAAATATACGGATTGGCTGTACACACGACACCGCAAGGGTGTCGTTTTCAGATTTATCCACTTTAGAACCCGGTTTCAAAAAATAGCGGATTCAGTCTCCCAAAACGCCGGATCCGTGTGGGCGAAACGCATGTCGATAAAAATGTATACGTATACAGTGATTCGCGTCTCCGTGTGGACAGCCTCTCAGTGGAAAATGTGCCTCGGGGGCCGTTTACACAACACTTACCTTCGACGTCGAGTGTAATCAAATCCATCTACACTGGGAAAGCCTCGCTGAGGGGGTCGCTGAGGGTCGGTACGGGTATGTTTCTGTCAACATCTCCCCAAAAAGCACACATAGACCGTAGAGTTGGAGACGCCTCGGTCTGGAGTCTGTGTGCGCTTTGGGAAAGGAGAAGCTAAACTCTGCTGATTGGACGATAGATAAGCTTTCTAAACTATTCAGAGACAGGGCCTGTTTAACAAAGAGGAGTCAGAGAATAGACCACATTCTAAACCAGGAACAAACACTAGAACAACATTTATCCATATGACCTTTATCACAAAAACAAGACATCATTTATTTGGTTTTCACTAGTGAGGAACCGACGGCAGGGTTAAGCCCCACCTTTTCCAAACTCAGGACAGACCCCTGCCGAGACTTTGTGAAGAAACAAGGCAACAGCCTGGTGCCTAATGACCATCTCTGCTGAATTTATCTGCAGTGACCTCCGACGCTGACTGACCTCGACGCTGACTCGCTGACCTCAGACGCTGACCTCGACGCCGACTCGACTGACTCACGCTGACCTCAGACGCTGACCTCAGACGCTGACCTGGACCTCGACGCTGACCTCGGACACTGACCTGCTCAGACCTCTGACCTGACACTGACCAGACACTGACCTCGACGCTGACCTCAGACGCTGACCTCAGACGCTGACCTCGACGCTGACCTCGACTGACTCAGACGCTGACCAGACGCTGACCGGACCGCCTGACCTCCGACCTCAGACGCTGACCTCAGACGCTGACCTCAGACGCTGACCTCGGACGCTGACCTCGGACGCTGACCTCAGACGCTGACCTCAGACGCTCGACGCTCTCGGACACTCAGACCTCGGCTGACGACGCTGACCTCAGACGCTGACCTCAGACACTGACCTCAGACGCTGACCTCAGACGCTGACCTCAGACGCTGACTTCAGACACTGACCTCAGACGCTGACCTCAGCTGACCTTCAGACACTGACCTCAGACGCTGACCTCAGACGCTGACCTCGGACGCTGACCTCGACGCTGACCTGACCTGAGACCTCGGACACTGACCTCAGACGCTGACCGCTGACCTCAGACGCTGACCTCAGACGCTGACCTCGGACGCTGACCTCGGACGCTGACCTCAGACACTGACCTCAGACGCTGACCTCGGACGCTGACCTCAGACGCTGACCTCAGACGCTGACCTCAGACGCTGACTTCAGACGCTGACCTCAGGCGCTGACTTCAGGCGCTGACCTCGGACACTGACCTCAGACGCTGACCTCAGACGCTCTCCTTCAGATGAGGCTCTGTTGCATTTTTAACTCCTTTCACAGAATACTAAACCCCTCCTGCTTCAGTCTGTTTTCTACGACCGGACGGACCTCAGACCACACTTCATTTGACGAAGGACACAATATTTCACGAGTCTACAGTAAATGTCGGGACATTAAACTTAAAACATGCACCAAAGCACTTTATAAACGACATAATGTAAAGTTTCAGCAGAACCTGGTTCAACAGAAAACATCAGGGGCTGAGCAGACACTCTTTTTGTGTTTCATCTGGAAATAACTATAATTTTAATATATATATATTGTTAAATGAGTTTATTTCATCACTGATTCTTTTGCTGCTGCTGTAAATATTAGTGAGGCCCTTTAACCCTTCCGTCGCTGCAAAGTTAAAAATGAAAAAACACATTTTATGGAACCATGACAATCTTCAGTTTGAATGTCACTGTTTGTGAATGACATAAAGTCCCTTGATTCAAAAAATAAACTTATTGTCACCAAAAGTACTTTAATTAAGTTGTTATGGTTAGACTTTTTCCTCGGTTGATTTGAAACCAGCAGATTTTATTTTAAACACATTTTCACACTCCGGTCCGTGCCCACACTTTGGGAAACACAGCACTTTTTGAAACTCATCTCATGAAATATATTCTTCTTTGAGGAAATATGACCCCCTTGTATTTCATGATCAACTCTAAATAACACAAAGAGTCCCAAAGGAGAGCTACGTTTTTGTTTTAAAGACTAAGTCTATCACGTGACCTCAAACGTCACTTTCTCCTTTTCTTAAACTCATAAATTCATAAACACTCCCTTAATAATAATTGCCATGTAACGGCTTTTAGTCTGGACGGACTCGGGTCTAGGTCTCACCTGGACCTGGTACATCCTCCACACTTCAGCGGGACGCCTCCGGAGCCACGGCCGCCAGAGATGCGCTTTCCCCGGCTACAACCCGTGGGACCGCTCGGTGTCTGTCCGGAGCAGCGGTTCCGGTCCGTGTGGTCCAGGCGGAGTCCCGGTCCGGACTGAGTAGGTCCAGACTGGGTCCAGGTCCGGGTCTGGGGCGGTGTGAGGCGGTGGAGTCCGGGAGCATCTCCTGAAGCTGGAGGCAGAGGTGGGACCAAATAAACCGAGTGTTTCCGGAAAATCCCGAGCGACTCCAAATTCACAATAAAAGCTTTAAAAAGTCTGTTTAAAAGATCTGTTCTTCGGGCGGTCTTATTTTGTAGATTCTATTAATACTTTAAAGACTTGGTTTGAAAGGCTTTTCTTAACTCTGATCATATTAGGGCTAAAGCTTTTATTATGACGTGATTTTAATATTTCTCAGTTGGCCACTGAGCAGAAAGGTTCAAAGGAGAGTCTGTGACTTGAGCAAAAGAACAGTTTAATCTCAGACCCAGAGGTCGCATTAACTGAATATTAACCGTCATTGACGTTTTTTTTAGCAGGGACGGAAAAAGCTGACGGTTTATTCTGAGGTGATCTATTGTAATTCCTACTCCTGACCAGTTGGTGGCGAATGTACATATATCAATCAGCAATTATCTTGAATTGTGTTGTCTTTGTCACGCTGCATTCAGTTGCAGAAAGGTCACGGCAGCTGAGTGAGTAGTTTTTTCAAACCGCCAAAAAGTTCTGATTTTATAAATAAAAGTGAGAAAAGAGGACATGATGCAGTGGAGGATGAAGGAGGACAAACGGAGAACACTGAACAGTCACAGACAGATGTTACGGGACAAGCGGCAAAAAGGAGGTGAAGAAGAGGGAGTGTTCAGTGGGAAAGGAGTTACGTGGCTGAGGTGAGAAGGAGAAATGTTCTGCGACATCTGTAGAAAAACTAACACAAGCAACGGACTTGTGGGGGCACACAGGGCCTCCAGGTGCCTGTGTGCCCCCACAAGTCCGTTGTGTGTGGCCTCTCACAGTCCCCTGGAGGTCCCAGGTGCCTGTGTGGCCTCTCACAGTCCCCTGGAGGTCCCAGGTGCCTGTGTGGCCTCTCACAGTCCCCTGGAGGTCCCAGGTGCCTGTGTGGCCTCTCACAGTCCCCTGGAGGTCCCAGGTGCCTGTGTGGCCCCTCACAGTCCCCTGGAGGTCCCAGGTGCCTGTGTGGCCTCTCACAGTCCCCTGGAGGCCCCAGGTGCCTGTGTGGCCCCTCACACTAAAACCTTTATGACTTTAAAAAGGGGACTGTGTTGCTTTAAGAGTTGTGGCAGTGTGAGAGAAAATCACTGACGACAGTCTCTTTAAGAGTTTAAATAAAGTTTATTATGTTTTTAAAAAGTTAAAGTAAGTCCATGAAAGTCCAGACAAAAACAACATTTGATTATGATTATATTTTTTGAGTAGGCCTGAATTAATCTGAAAAACCTATTCTGACCACGGTTCTTTCTCCGTCGGCTCGTCCGATCCTTTCAACGAGCTCCGTCTGTGACGTGGTCTCGGCTGAAGTTATTGGAGCAGTTGGTGTGAGTCACATGACCTTCTCACGTTACAGAGCCTCAGTGCCCTACACGGACTGGGACCAGACTTAGACCAGACTCAGAGCAAAGGGAGGCCAGGGAAGTCCAGAGTCGGGACCTACAGAAGATAAAGTAAGACTCGAGTGTTTGTCAGACTCTGGGCCTGGTTCTGAACAGATTAATGTCGAGGAACAGACTCAGAGTTCTGTCAGGTTTTCTGTTGGTCTGAACAGGTCCTGACGCAGAATTCTGGAAAAAAACATTTCAGAACCAGGTCCAGATCCTTTCTTCTGCTTTTTTATTAGATTTAATCATGTTGCATTTGTATCTGTTCTCGTTGTCATTCTGTGATCTGCAACAGACCAAGGCCTGACTCACCCTGGTCCTGGTCTGGTCCTGGTCTGGTCCTGGTCTGGTCCTGGTCTGGTCCTGGTCTGGTCCTGCTCTAGTCCTGTCTGGTCCTGGTCTGGTCCTGGTCTGGTCCTGGTCTGGTCCTGCTCTAGTCCTGGTCTAGTCCTGTCTGGTCCTGGTCTGGTCCTAGTCTAGTCCTGGTCTGGTCCTGGTCTGGTCCTGGTCTGGTCCTGGTCTGGTCCTGGTCTGGTCCTAGTCTAGTCCTAGTCTAGTCCTAGTCTAGTCCTAGTCTAGTCCTGGTCTGGTCCTGGTCTGGTCCTGGTCTAGTCCTGGTCTAGTCCTGTCGTCCTGGTCTGGTCCTAGTCTAGTCCTAGTCTAGTCCTGGTCTGGTCCTAGTCTAGTCCTAGTCTAGTCCTGGTCTAGTCCTGGTCTAGTCCTGGTCTGGTCCTGTCTGGTCCTGGTCTGGTCCTGGTCTAGTCCTAGTCTAGTCCTAGTTTAGTCCTAGTCTAGTCCTGGTCTGGTCCTGGTCTAGTCCTGGTCTGGTCCTGGTCTAGTCCTGGTCTAGTCCTGGTCTAGTCCTGTCTGGTCCTGGTCTAGTCCTGGTCTGGTCCTGGTCTAGTCCTGGTCTAGTCCTGTCTGGTCCTGGTCTAGTCCTGGTCTGGTCCTGCTCTAGTCCTGGTCTGGTCCTAGTCTAGTCCTGTCTGGTCCTGGTCTAGTCCTGGTCTGGTCCTGCTAGTCCTGTCTGGTCCTGGTCTGGTCCTGGTCTAGTCCTGGTCTGGTCCTGTCTGGTCCTGGTCTGTCCTGGTCTAGTCCTAGTCTAGTCCTAGTCTAGTCCTGGTCTGGTCCTGGTCTGGTCCTGTCTGGTCCTGGTCTGGTCCTGGTCTAGTCCTGGTCTAGTCCTGGTCTGGTCCTGTCTGGTCCTGGTCTGGTCCTGGTCTGGTCCTGGTCTAGTCCTGTCTGGTCCTGGTCTGGTCCTGGTCTGGTCCTGGTCTGGTCCTGGTCTGGTCCTGGTCTAGTCCTGGTCTAGTCCTGTCTGGTCCTGGTCTGGTCCTGGTCTAGTCCTGGTCTAGTCCTGTCTGGTCCTGCTCTAGTCCTGTCTGGTCCTGGTCTAGTCCTGGTCTGGTCCTGCTCTAGTCCTGTCTGGTCCTGGTCTAGTCCTGGTCCTGGTCTAGTCCTGGTCTGGTCCTGCTCTAGTCCTGGTCTGGTCCTAGTCTAGTCCTGCTCTAGTCCTGGTCTGGTCCTAGGTCTAGTCCTGGTCTAGTCCTGGTCTAGTCCTGGTCTGGTCCTAGTCTAGTCCTGCTCTAGTCCTGGTCTGGTCCTGGTCTAGTCCTGGTCTAGTCCTGGTCTAGTCCTGGTCTAGTCCTGGTCTGGTCCTGGTCTAGTCCTGGTCTGGTCCTGGTCTAGTCCTGGTCTGGTCCTAGTCTAGTCCTGCTCTAGTCCTGGTCTGGTCCTAGTCTAGTCCTGGTCTAGTCCTGGTCTAGTCCTGGTCTAGTCCTGGTCTAGTCCTGGTCTAGTCCTGGTCTGGTCCTGGTCTAGTCCTGGTCTGGTCCTAGTCTAGTCCTGGTCTAGTCCTGGTCTAGTCCTGGTCTGGTCCTAGTCTAGTCCTGCTCTAGTCCTGGTCTGGTCCTGGTCTGGTCCTGGTCTAGTCCTGGTCTAGTCCTGGTCTAGTCCTGGTCTGGTCCTGGTCTGGTCCTGGTCTGGTCCTGGTCTAGTCCTGTCTGGTCCTGGTCTGGTCCTGCTCTAGTCCTGGTCTGGTCCTGGTCTGGTCCTGGTCTGGTCCTGGTCTAGTCCTGGTCTAGTCCTGTCTGGTCCTGGTCTAGTCCTGGTCTGGTCCTGGTCTAGTCCTGGTCTGGTCCTGCTCTAGTCCTGGTCTGGTCCTGCTCTAGTCCTGTCTGGTCCTGGTCTAGTCCTGGTCTGGTCCTGCTCTAGTCCTGGTCTGGTCCTGGTCTGGTCCTAGTCTAGTCCTGCTCTAGTCCTGGTCTGGTCCTAGTCTAGTCCTGGTCTAGTCCTGGTCTGGTCCTGGTCTAGTCCTGGTCCTGGTCTAGTCCTGGTCTGGTCCTGGTCTAGTCCTGGTCTGGTCCTAGTCTAGTCCTGCTCTAGTCCTGGTCTGGTCCTAGTCTAGTCCTGGTCTAGTCCTGGTCTAGTCCTGGTCTGGTCCTAGTCTAGTCCTGGTCTAGTCCTGGTCTAGTCCTGGTCTGGTCCTGGTCTAGTCCTGTTCTAGTCTAGTCCTGGTCTGGTCCTGGTCTAGTCCTGGTCTAGTCCTGGTCTGGTCCTGGTCTAGTCCTGGTCTGGTCCTGGTCTAGTCCTAGTCTAGTCCTGGTCTGGTCCTGGTCTGGTCCTGGTCTAGTCCTGGTCTAGTCCTGGTCCTGGTCTAGTCCTGGTCTAGTCCTGGTCCTGGTCTAGTCCTGGTCTAGTCCTGGTCTGGTCCTGGTCTGGCCCTGGTCTAGTCCTGGGCTGGTCCTGTCTAGTCCTGGTCCTGGTCTAGTCCTGGTCTGGTCCTGGTCTGGTCCTGCTCTAGTCCTGTCTGGTCCTGGTCTAGTCCTGGTCTAGTCTAGTCCTGGTCTGGTCCTGGTCTGGTCTAGTCCTGGTCTGGTCCTGGTCTAGTCCTGGTCTGGTCCTGCTCTAGTCCTGGTCTGGTCCTGGTCTAGTCCTGGTCTGGTCCTGGTCTGGTCCTGCTCTAGTCCTAGTCTAGTCCTGGTCTAGTCCTGGTCTAGTCCTGGTCTAGTCCTGGGCTGGTCCTGGTCTAGTCCTGGTCCTGGTCTAGTCCTGTCTGGTCCTGGTCTAGTCCTGGTCTAGTCTAGTCCTGGTCTGGTCCTGGTCTAGTCTAGTCCTGGTCTGGTCCTAGTCTAGTCCTGGTCCTGGTCTAGTCCTGATCTGGTCTAGTCCTGGTCTAGTCCTGGTCCTGGTCTAGTCCTGGTCCTGGTCTAGTCCTGGTCTAGTCCTGGTCTAGTCCTGGACTAGTCCTGGTCCTGGTCTAGTCCTGATCTGGTCTAGTCCTGGTCTAGTCCTGGTCCTGGTCTAGTCCTGGTCTGGTCCTGGTCTAGTCCTGGTCTAGTCCTGGTCCTGGTCTAGTCCTAGTCTAGTCCTGGTCTAGTCCTGGTCCTGGTCTGGTCCTGGTCTAGTCCTGGTCTAGTCCTGATCTGGTCTAGTCCTGGTCTAGTCCTGGTCCTGGTCTAGTCCTGGTCTAGTCCTGGTCTGGTCCTGGTCTAGTCCTGGACTAGCCCTGGTCCTGTTCTAGTCCTGGTCTGGTCCTGGTCTAGTTCTGGTCTAGTCCTGGTCTAGTCCTGGTCTGGTCCTGGTCTAGTCTGGTCCTGGTCTAGTCCTGGTCTGGTCCTGGTCTGGTCTAGTCCTGGTCTAGTCCTGGTCTAGTTCTGGTCCTGGTCAGGTCTGGTCCTGGTCTAGTTCTGTTCTAGTCCGGTCAAGTCCTGTTCCTGGTCTAGTCCTGGTCTAGTCCTGGTCAAGTTCTGGTCCTGGTCAGGTCTGGTCCTGGTCTAGTTCTGTTCTAAACCGGTCAAGTCCTGGTCCTGGTCTAGTCCTAGTCTAGTCCTGGTCTGGTCCTGGCCTGGTCTAGTTCTGGACTGGTCCTAGTCAAGTCCTGTTCTAGTCCTGGTCCCGTCTAGTCCTAGTCTAGTCCTGGTCTGGTCCTGGTCTAGTCTAGTCCTGGTCTAGTCTAGTGCTGGTCTGGTCCTGGTCTAGTCCTGGTCTGGTCCTGGTCTAGTCCTGGTCTAGTCTAGTCCTGGTTCTAGTCCTGGTCTAGTCTGGTCAGGTCCTGGTCTGGTCTAGTCCTGGCTAGTCCTGGTCCTGGTCTAGTCCTGGTCTGGTCTAGTCCTGGTCCTGGTCTAGTCCTGTCCTGGTCCTGGTCTAGTCTAGTCCTGGTCTGGTCCTGGTCTAGTCCTGGTCTAGTCCAGGTCCTGGTCTGGTCTAGTCCTGGCCTAGTCCTGGTCCTGGTCTAGTCCTGGTCTGGTCTAGTCCTGGTCTAGTCCTGGTCCTGTCTAGTCCTGGTCTGGTCTAGTCCTGGTCTGGTCTAGTCCTGGTCTAGTCCTGGTCTAGTCCTGGTCCTGGTCTAGTCCTGATCTGGTCTAGTCCTGGTCTAGTCCTGGTCTGGTCCTGGTCTAGTCTAGTCCTGGTCTGGTCCTGTTCTAGTCTAGTCTAGTCCTGGTCTAGTCCTGGTCTGGTCCTGGTCTAGTCCTGGTCTAGTCCTGGTCTAGTCTAGTCCTGGTCTGGTCCTGGTCTAGTCCTAGTCTAGTCCTGGTCTAGTCCTGGTCCTGGTCTGGTCCTGGTCTAGTCCTAGTCTAGTCCTGGTCTAGTCCTGGTCCTGGTCTGGTCCTGGTCTAGTCCTAGTCTAGTCCTGGTCTAGTCCTGGTCCTGGTCTGGTCCTGGTCTAGTCCTGGTCTGGTCCTGGTCTAGTCTGGTCCTGGTCTAGTCCTAGTCTAGTCCTGGTCTAGTCTAGTCCTGGTCTGGTCCTGGTCCTGGTCTAGTCCTGGTCTAGTCCTGGTCTGGTCCTGGTCTAGTTCTGGACTAGCCCTGGTCTAGTCCTGTTCTAGTTCTGGTCTAGTCCTGGTCTAGTTCTGGTCCTGGTCTAGTCCTGGTCTAGTCCTGGTCTGGTCCTGGTCTAGTTCTGGACTAGCCCTGGTCTAGTCCTGTTCTAGTTCTGGTCCTGGTCAGGTCTGGTCCTGGTCTAGTCTGGTCCTGGTCTAGTCCTGGTCTAGTCCTGTTCTAGTCCGGTCTGGTCTAGTTCTGTTCTAGTCCGGTCAAGTCCTGGTCCTGGTCTAGTCCTGGTCCTGGTCTAGTCCTGGTCCTGGTCTAGTCCTGGTCTAGTCCTGGTCTGGTCTAGTTCTGGTCTAGTCCTGGTCCTGGTCAAGTCCTGGTCTAGTCCTGGTCCTGGTCCTGGTCCTGGTCTAGTCCTGGTCCTGGTCTAGTCCTGGTCTAGTCCTAGTCTAGTCCTGGTCTGGTCCTGGTCTGGTCTAGTTCTGGTCTAGTCCTGGTCCTGGTCTAGTCCTGGTCTAGTCCTGTTCTAGTCCTGGTCCTGGTCAAGTCCTGGTCTAGTCCTGGTCCTGGTCCTGGTCTAGTCCTGGTCCTGGTCTAGTCCTGGTCTAGTCCTAGTCTAGTCCTGGTCTGGTCCTGGTCTGGTCTAGTTCTGGTCAAGTCCTGGTCCTGGTCTAGTCCTGGTCCTGGTCTAGTCCTGGTCTAGTCCTGGTCTAGTCCTAGTCTAGTCCTGGTCCTGGTCAAGTCCTAGTCTAGTCCTGGTCTGGTCCTGGTCCTGGTCTGGTCCTGGTCTAGTCCTAGTCTAGTCCTGGTCCTGGTCCTGGTCTGGTCTAGTCCTGGTCTAGTCCTGGTCCTGGTCTAGTCCTGGTCTAGTCCTGGTCCTGGTCTAGTCCTGGTCTGGTCCTGGTCTAGTCCTAGTCTAGTCCTGGTCTGGTCCTGGTCTGGTCTAGTCCTGGTCTAGTCCTGGTCCTGGTCTAGTCCTGGTCTGGTCCTGGTCCTGGTCTAGTCCTGGTCTGGTCCTGGTCAAGTCCTGGTCTGGTCCTGGTCTAGTCCTGGTCTGGTCTAGTCCTGGTCTGGTCCTGGTCCTGGTCTAGTCCTGGTCTGGTCCTGGTCAAGTCCTGGTCTGGTCCTGGTCAAGTCCTGGTCTAGTCCTGGTCTGGTCCTAGTCTAGTCCTTGTCTGGTCCTGGTCTAGTCCTGGTCTAGTACTAGTTTAGTCCTGGACTAGCCCTGGTCCTGATCTAGTCCTGGCCTGTCCTGGTCTAGTTCTAGTCTAGTCCAGCCCTGGTCCTGGTCTTGTCCTAGTCTGGTCCTGGTCCTGGTCTAGTCCTGGTCTAGTCCTAGTCTAGTCCAGCCCTGGTCCTGGTCTTGTCCTAGTCTAGTCCTGGTCCTGGTCTAGTCCTGGTCTAGTCCTAGTCTAGTCCTGGTCTGGTCCTGGTCTGGTCTAGTTCTGGTCAAGTCCTGGTCCTGGTCTGGTCCTGGACAAGCCCTGGTCCTGGTCTAGTCCTGGTCTGGTCCTGGTCTAGTCCTTGTCTAGTCCTGGTCTAGTCCTGGTCTAGTCCTGGTCCTGGTCCTGGTCTGGTCCTGGTCTAGTTCTGGTCCTGGTCCTGGTCTAGTCCTAGTCTGGTCCTGGTCTGGTCCTGGACAAGCCCTGGTCCTGGTCTAGTCCTGGCCTGGTCCTGGTCTAATCCTGGTCTAGTCCTGGTCTAGGCCTGGTCTGGTCCTGGTCCTGGTCTGGTCCTGGTCTAGTCCTGGTCCTGGTCTGGTCCTGGTCAAGTCCTGGTCCTGGTCTGGTCTGGTCCTGGTCTAGTTCTGGTCCTGGTCCTTGTCAAGTCCTGTCTAGTTCTGGTCTAGTCCTGGTCCTGGTCTGGTCCTGGTCTAGTTCTGGTCCAGGTCCTGGTCCTGGTCTAGTTCTTCTCCTGGTCCAGGTCTGGTCTAGTCCTGGTCTGGTCCTAGTCTAGTCCTGGTCCTGTAGTTCTCCTCCTCCTGCAGACGCTCACCTGTAGTTCTCCTCCAGTCCTGCAGATGGCGGTGTCTCAGATCACTCCGACCCTGTACCTGTCCGGAGCGGAGGGGGCTCTGAACGCGGCGCTGGTTTCGCAGAAAGGCATCACTCTGATCGTCAATGCCACGCTGACCCAGGCCTCGGCGCTTTATCCCGGCGTCGAGTCGGTGCGAGTCCCAGTGTCGGACCTGCCCTCGGCGCCACTCGACCGGCACTTTGACCCCGTGGCCGAGCGTATCCATGGTAACCGCAGCGGGGGCACGCTGGTGCACTGTGCGGCGGGCGTCAGTCGTTCGCCGGCGCTCGTCATGGCCTACCTGATGCGCTTCAGGGGCGTGACGCTGAAACAGGCTCACGGGTGGGTCCGCGACAAACGGCCAAGCATCCGACCAAACAGAGGATTTTGGGAGCAGCTGCTGCGGTACGAGCGGCGGCTGTACGGCAAGAACACTGTCCGATTGGCCAAAGAACAGGAAGTGTGTGCGGGGACCACGCAGCTAACAACGACAAGGCTAACGTCGCCGCAGGCTACGCTAAAGCCATTGTTAATGACTCAAATGCCGCTGACACCGCAGCTGAAGAGGACGGAGTCTGTAGGGAACAAGATGTATCCGAGTCTGATTCCCAAATCTCCATTGATGATTAAACGTCAAAATAAACCAGTGCATTCTGGGAGTGTGGCTGGATTTTTACTGAAAAACCACAAACTTTGAACAAAGACCAAAAGTTTGTGACCTTACATCACAAGGTCAGTTTACCACGAGCTCCATTAAAACACCAGATAACCTGCTGCGTTTTCAAGTTTCTCTCAACTGGAACCATTTTTTTATTTTAACAACTGAAATTCTGTTTATCTGGGACCTGTTAGTTCCACTGCAGTACCATGACGGTCCACTGGGGGTAGAGACAGTGATGGAGCATGTTTTGCTTCGGCAGATTTTTACAGATGATAATCTTCACTGACAGATTAAAACAACTGATCCCAGACTTTTTTAAAGCTAAAATCAGATGAACTTGTTGTCTATGGAGGTTCTCACTCATCCAGGTCATCTTGAAGAAAACGTTAAAGTAAAAGCAATCTGAGCTCTCTTACAGTTGAACTCAGAATTGATAAAGTCTCTTGGAATCAGAGACGAAACATCTTCAGCTTAAAAACTGAGTCCAGATGCTTTTACTTTAAACCTTTTTGTGATAGATGTTGATAAATATATATATATATATATATATATATATATATATATATATATATATATATATATATATATATATATATATATAAATGATTGGGACACAAATTGTAAATAAATGTATGGTATTAAATACTACTGTACTACTGTTTTTCTTCTTGGTCTATATTCACCCCAGAGAAAACACATTTGCAGCCACAAAACACAACAAAAATATCCTCAAAAATATGAAGTGATTCCCTGACGCCCACAAATTCATCCTTCAACCACTGTTTAGCTGACAGAGTACACAAAGGATTCTACCAGTATGTCACCTATGCCACCCGCCTGGAGCTGTCTCCCTCACCTGGGCTCTTGTGAATACTGCTTGCTCCTGCCTACTCACCTGTGGGTAAGAGGACAAAGTGAGGCACATCGAACAGAGGAAGCTGGACAAAAGTGGAGCTGTTATCTATGTTCTGACTCCAGCAGCCCATCCAGACTCCTCAGAAAGACTGGAGTCGGTCGAGGATGTTTGAGCCGGGTTTTGAACTCACAACCTTCTTGCTGTGAGGCAGGAGTGCTAACCACTCTGTGGAAAAAAGGTCTAGAAGAGTTAAGTTAAGTCGTAATGTTAAATCTCTGTTTCAATGGCAACGCTGAAACTGTGCAGATCTTCAGTTTGGCCGATGATGAAGCGTTGTTTCCCTTTGGTCGGGAAAGTTGGTCCTGTGGACTTGGACGGCTTTTGGAGGACTTGCTCTGGACATCTCTGCCCAAAGCTGAGCGGCAGGTCAGAGGTCAGAGCACTCTCTTTCAGTTTAAACACAGTCAGAGTTTGGAATATGGAGAGTTAAAATGCCTTGTTGGCTTTTAAAGAAAGCTGATTACCCGTGGCAGCAAAAAACCAAAAATGAGTTAAAACACATGTTTTGATGAGTAGAGCTTAGTCCTGAACTGAAGAAAAATAATCTCACTAATAAAGAAAACAAATCAAAACACGGCTGTTGCCCAGGAACAACTTCAAGACACAAACGATGAAGACAAGACAAACTAAAACTGACAAGACCGAGAGAAGATGAAGACTGAGGAAGAACTGGAAAAAGAGAACTCAGAAAGAAGCCAGGGCCAACATCCTCAGAGCCAAAAGTGTTGCTGCATACTTACCCCTCTAGCACTGGGTCCATGAGGTCAAAGGTTATACACCTGCTCAACATAAAGTTTGCTCAGACGGTCAGGACCCTCCCACACTGTGTTTTCTGTCCAGACCGCAGGACACAGGAGGAACTAGCCTTTACAAAGAAACTGATTTGAATTTAAAAACTTTTTTATTCACTTCTTTCTGTTTCTGGATTTCTTTTTCGACCGTAACTTGTCACGTGTTTGTTCTGTTTAAGTCCAGCGTGAGGCGCTATAACTGACGTTCAATAATTGTATTTGCCGCGAAGAAAAGTCACTTCCGTAGCATCAGTTAGCTTCAGCCCGTGATGGCGGACCTGAACCGGCAGCTGCAGGAGTATCTGGCTCAGTCCAAGTCCCAGTCCGGCTCCAGCACCACTCTGGACATTCACGATGAGGAGCCAACGTCCGGGAGCTGGTTCGGCCGCTGGTCCAGTCCGTTCTCGCGGCGGGAGGCTCCTAGCTCCGGAAGCAGCGGCGGGTCTTGGCCGTGGTCCGCGGAGCCCGACCCGTGTTTACCGGGGCTGAGCCGGAGGCAGCGCCTGGTGGCGTTCGCGGTCTGCGCGGCCTTTTCCGCGCTGTGCTTCGGCCTGTCCGCGCTCTACGCCCCGCTGCTGCTGCTCTACGCCCGGAAGTTCGCACTGCTCTGGTCCCTGGGCTCTCTGTTTGCCATCGCGGCCGTGGCGGTGCTCCGCGGGCCCAGTAAACTGGTGACCGGTCTGCCCACGTCCCCCGCTGCCGCCGCATACCTCTGCGCCCTGGGAGCTACTCTGTACGCGGCGCTGAGCCTCCAGAGCACCGTGCTGACGGCGCTGGGGCCGCGGTGCAGGTGGCCGTGATCCTGGGGGCCGTGGTGTCGCTGCTGCCCGGAGGAGCCGCGGGGATGCGCTTCATGGGAGGGTTAGCCGCCTCCGCCATCAAACGCACCGTCAGCGGGAAGACCATGCCCATCTGACCGAGGACAGGCGCCTGAGAGCGGGCAGCAGTCTGAGCTCCGCCCCGGGGCCGCGGCGGGTCCACGGGCCTCGGGAGGTTTACAGAGACTGAACTCTGAACTAAACCTGGAGCAGTTGAACTGTGGCCTACAACTGAGAGAGACGGCCTTTATTTTTGTCAAGAATAACTGGATTATTAACAGTTTGTGTTTGTTCAGATAAAGTCCAGATGTTTGGAATATTTGACATGTTCATAGTTTATTTTTGGTGTTTCTTTCCTAATGTTTCAGTTTTTACTCCAGGGTCATTATTGAAAAAATCTGAATTTAAAACATTCCATAAAGAGTGTCTCTAACTTCACCTTTGACCTTCAGGACCTGGTTTATTGAGTTATTGATTTAGTTTGTGACTCGTGCCAAACGAACTGAAGCTGACCTGTTCTCGACCTTTAATGAACTCTCCAGGCCCAGAGTCTGGGACTCGCATAAAAACACTTAAGATCTTTTTGTTTTGAAACGAGTTGTAGCCCCAACTTTAACCTTTGACACTGACCTTTTTATTTTATTACTTATTTTTTTGGGGTTATTTTGTTTGAAGTGGTTTTAGTCGGACTGGAACACGCTGTAAGTTAATTCTGTTAATTGTGGAAACTGAAAACGTGGCGTTTTGAAAAAACTGGTAAAACGTTCGTAACTGGACAGAGGTTTAGTTTCTACATAATTACATTTTTGGGTAAAAGTATTTTTTTCTTCCAAAATGAACTTTTAAACCAATGCAACTTTTAGATTTCAGCCTCACACTGGACCCAGAGACAAACTCAAGGAAACGGTGCATTTGATGTATTTCTATAAAAGGTCTGCCCTGTAGGGTTTCCGTCGAACTGAAGAAAAGGTTTAATCAGATTAATACAGTGTGTGCCTTGAGCCGAGCTTTTCTCCAGGAGTCAAAGGAAAACTGAGACACTGTTTTTTTAATGTATTTAATGCTCAAACTAAAAAAGAGGAGAGAGGAATTAAGCTCAATGAGACATTCTCAGAAGAGTCACCTGCAGCGACGTTCATGTTCGATAATTACACCTGGATCTGCAGCAACATGATTATTAATGATTATTAATGATGATTAAGGTTCATAAACGGCAGAAGGCTGGAGCTGGACAGAGTTAACCCAGAGTAAGTTCTGATTATTGGGGACCATTTGGTTCTTCTCTTTCTCTCCACTCAGGTTTAAACCCTAAACCAATTGTATTCAACCTGTGGGTAAAGGGGGCGGGGCTATTTCTGCAGAAACAGGAAGCAACAGGTCAGGGCCAAAAACAGGAGAAAAACACTGAATAAGTTGAAGACAGTAATTGGCTCTGACGATGGACCAACTTAAAAACACATGGCCTCGACATATTTTGCAATCGTTCTGAAATTAAAATTGTTAAATGAATCAAAAACAATCTACACATTTTGTAATAAAACTTAGGTGTAACTGATGTCCTCAGCTTTTGTTTAATAAAGACTATAAGAACCAAAAGAACTAAAGCGGCAGATCCAGACGTATAAAGTGTAAATAGTTTTGGAAACAGGGATCTGGGAAAGATCCAGACGTGCTTTAATTGTAAATGTGAAACATCTTTGTGCATGTTTGTTTTCTAACATCTGAGCGTCTTATTTTGAAAAACATTATCCAGAGCTTAATGGATTATTTGCTGCTTGTGTTTGTAACCGTGGTAACAGTGTTAGAGCCTCCTGTGTTCGATCCAGTGAGCTGCAGGTGTCAGAAATAGAGTATATAATATGTGCTCTATACTATAGCTATTTAACTAGATTAATTTAAGAAGAGCGTTTAATTAAAGAAATATATTACCAGCACCTAAATGTGCAGCAGATGTAGTTATAGAAAAACTGGATCAATTCCAGGATTTTGTATTCGTTTTTTTTTGTAATCTGACTCACCGTAAAGCTGCTCTGAACCTCATGACATCCTCAAATGCACCAGAACACAGGCATCTCATCATTTATTGTTAAACTCATGCAAGTTATTTAAAGTAAATGATGAAAACTAACAAAATAAGAGAAAATAATGGATAGCCTAATCAATTAATCGCAAATATATAAAAAAAAAAATTATCCTTAGTTGCGGCCCTAAAAGGTATACTTTAATAAACCTTGCCTTTGGTTTAATTTCTTCTCTCGAGCTTTGTTTCTTCTGAGTTCTGTTGCTCTCTTTAGATCCAACTGTTTAAGGTAAAGGTTTGTTGTTGATTACACTGATGAGGTCTTTATATATTTTGAGACTGTCTTTTTAAAAAGTCTTAAAAAGGTATTGAAATTCACCTGTAAATACCCTGTATCAGGTGCACTTACTGGTACTGGACAGTCTTGATTTTTTTCCAAAAGATTCGTGGCCCACCTCGGTTTAGGTTGAACCCTGGTGGAGCCTCTGAGCCGAACACAAACTCGAGTCTGGAGTCGGTTCGAGGCGAGTCTTTATTGACTTCAGTGAAAACACAACATAAAAATCTAAGACAACCATCGCACGATAAACATTCAGACCCTCAGAAGAAATCCAAGTCCCTGTTCATCCACAGATTCAATGGATCCTCTTTTTGTCCTAAGCTTCTGTAAATCCATTAAGTAAAGAGGTGCATTCGTCAGGTCCTCGGGACGCTTCGGACTCAAGATCAGAGACGACTTAGAGATGAGCATTTATTAGAAAACTGTCAGAATAACAGTGGGGACTAATGTTGGAGGATATTGGGGAGAAATTAGACCAAATCTGAACAAAATCTGCCAATGTATCGTGTAAAATCTCTTTTTTTTTTTTTAAATGTCTCTAACAATTCTTAGACATTTTTAAAAAGCTGAACCAGTATCTCATTGATTTTGATTGAAACAAATTTAGAGAAAAAGGGTACGTCTACATTTTATTGAAAATTAGGGATGCATTGATACCACTTTTTTGGAAAATGAGTACGAGTACTTGCATTTCAGTACTCGCCGATACGAGTACTTAATAAAAAAAAACATGATTTAAATTTACAGGTAGCAGCTTTAGTCATATAATTTAACAAAAAAACAAGGCACGGGGCAAACACTGCTTGTCCAAATATCCGTGGTGAAACTAAACGAAGAGGAGGCTTGCAGTAGGCTGTGGATGTGTTTGTTCACGGAGTCGTGTAGTTTAGGCAGCTCCGTGTCAGTCATGTAGCGGCGGCTTGGGACATCATAACATGGAGGAGACGCATGAATCCCACATTTTCTACCTCCGAAAGTGGCTGGTCACTCAATGCAATGTACTCGATGATTGCCTGTGTTATTTTCACAGCACGTGGATTGTCTCTGGACATTTTCTGTCGTCTTGCAAGAGTTTGCTCGGTGTGAGTTGTGTTGGTTTAGAAGCGTGGGTAAACTCTTTATACTCGTTGTCGTGTTGGGATTTTAGGTGCTTGATTAAATTACTTGTGTTAAATGCGCTACCTTTTGAGCCTCCTCTGGACAATTTAGCTGAGCCCAATTTGCAGTCTGCCTTTGTTTTGTTTTGTCTTCATTCACTTTGAAATAGTTCCACACGGCTGACATGTCTCATCTTGCCTTCGTTCTCTCGCTCTGAGCTGCAGCCGGGGTCTGGGGGCAGGCACTCGGCGCCTGTGATTAAAACCCCTTACACGCCGCTCAAACATAGACATTTCTCAGACCGTGGTATCGTCCCGGTATCGGGGACTTTTAACGAATCGCACGAGTACTTTCGAAAATGTGGTATCGAGGCCGATACCAGTATCGGTATCGGTGCATCCCTATTGAAAATTCTAAAATATTGGATTGAAGCTGACTGAGAGAAAGAGTAGGAATTTAGAGCAAATGTATGCAAGTGTAAAAAAATAAATAAATAGTTTAACTCAACTTAAAGAATAATGTAATGCCCTCTACTCCCTCTGGTGGTTGCTCTGGAAGCTGCAGTTGCATCAGAGCTGCAGGCTGATTATTAGAGTTTGGGAGGAGCTGGTTGGTCAGAGAGGAGTCGTTTCTACAGAAGACGCAGGTTTATTTTACACAAAAACTGAAAAAAAAAAAAAAAAAAACACTTTACAAACAGTTTGAGCTCATCACAGTCTGAGACCACAGTCCTGCTTTAGTCCTGGTTTAGTCCCTGAGGCACTACCGGCCCCTGCCTCTCGGGGCCCCTCTCATTGGGGGCCCTCCTCTGGATCTGGGTCCCGAACCCCAGCCTCGTCCTCGTCCTGGAGGGGGCCCAAAGTCTTCTCTAGAAGGACGTCCTGCAGGAACAGAAAATTAAGCTTAATTGAAATGACAGTCACCTTGAGCAAGACCCAGTTAAACCACGCTCCGTGAAGCCCCCACACAAGTGCCTTTCTGTAGAAAACTATAATCGTTCAATCGTTTGTCCTGCTTTTCAAGATATGATTATTTTTATAGGTATATCTGGGTTCACTCTGGGGCTCAGAAAGGATCACAAGTGGTATGGTTTGTTTGTGCTAAATGTTTCTAACCCTAACCCTAGCTGTTATGTTTAAGATAAAAATTATTATTAAATTTTTTTGTTATTTTAAAATTATCTGACGTCATTACAGCCCAGCACCAGCAGGGGGCCAGGTGAACCCAGATATACCTATAAAAATAATATCTTAAAAACCATAACAACCCAAACGGAGCACAAACGATCTAGAAGTTTGATTTGGGCCGACTTTAAGGAGGTGTTAAACCAGGTCCAGACCCTGTTGAACCTGGTGTTACCTCCATCAGGGGCCTCCATAGGGTCGGTCCCGGGGCCATCCTGCCAGGGCCGTTTCCTCGGAGGCAGAGAGGCCATGTCCATCCCCTGCAGCGAGGACGAGCGCTCCCGTCCCACCGGAGCAGAGCCGTCCATCATGGGTCCGTCCCGGAACCCGTCGTGACCTGGACACAGACCCAGAGGAGGTTAATCAGCTTTAGGACGGTTCACAGAGCCGTCAGTAACTGGACTCCGCAGTCAGGACCAAAGAGTCGGGTCTGGAGCCGGTCTAAACACACAGCACTCAGGCCATTTACACAACTTTCAACAGACCCTGTAATTCCTACAATTTCAATAGTCCCCCTCGGGCCCAAGCAGATCTCACCTCCTCCTCTGGGGGGCCCTCCTCCTCGCAGTTGGGGCCTCCCTCTGCCACTATTGTCCCAGCCTCGGCCCATGTCCTCAGACCCGTCGTAACCTTCGTCCTGGTTCCCGAACTCCTCCTGAAATCCTCTTCCGGGGCCACCATGACCCCCCGGGCCACCAGGTCGACCGGGGCCCCCTCCTCTGAACCTGGAGCAGACAGAACACAGTCAATATGGAACATTTCTTATCTGAGTTTTAGATTTAAAACTTCTCTCAGTGGCCCCTGCAACACTAACCCGCGGCCCCCTCTGAAGTCCCCTCCGAAACCCTCTGAGCCCCAGTTCCCTCCGTTGCCCCCTCTGTGGCCCCGGCCCCCGAAGCCTTGCGGTCCGGGCCCGAGTCTCCAGTTCTCTTGATAGTCCTGTCCTCCATCAAAGTCCTGCGGCCCCCGAGGGCCCTGAGGGTTTTCCCCCCAGTACGACCCAGGGCCCTGGTCCGGCCCAGGGCCCTGTCGGTCTGGGGGCCCCATGTGGTGGTTTTGCCCTCTTGGATCTGAAGACAGAGGCTTGGGTTTCGACCGGATCTGGTTTTAAATCTGAAAGTTTTAAGTCTTACCTTTGTTGGGCCCCTGAGGTCCCATGCCATGCATTATCGGCCCCGAGTTCTGGCCCTGAAATTAACAGAACCAGTCAGAGACAGACCACAGAGAAAGGAACTGAGCTAAACCAGAGTCAGACTGGACTGAGTCTGAGTCACAGAAGGTCTGTGACTCAGACTAGTCCCAGACACAGCAGGTTAAAGTCTGTAACCAATCAGAGCTCAGTTCTCACCGGGTGCATGTATGGCCCCTGGGGGCCCATATTCCCCTGAGGGCCCATGTTTCCTGGGGGCCCCTGCATGAAGTTGTTGGAGCCATGAGTCCTGGGCCCCATCATGCCCTGGGGCCCCATCATGTTCCCTTGAGGGCCCATCATACCGCCCTGCGGTGGGGGCCCCTGGGGGTCATGAGGGTGAGGGCCCATGCCTCTGGGGGGGGGGCCCATCATGCCTCTGGGGGGGCCCATGCCATGCGGCCCCTGGGTGCCCATGTTCCTGGGGGGCCCCGGATGGCGCTGCATGTCCGGGGGCCCCATCTGTCCAGGGCCCATGAAGGGGGGCTGCATCCCGGGGCCCATCTGAGGGCCCATGTTAGGGTTGAAACTCTGTTGCGGAGGGCCCCCAGGACCGGGGCCTCCGGGTCCTGGACCTCCTTGAAATGGGCCCATAGGACCCCCAGGGCCTGCAGGGGGGCCCATGTCCGGGTTCATCTTCATCTGCTGAAAAAAATAAGTAAACACACAAACAACAATCAGGTCCTGACATCTGGACCTAGTCTAGACCTGGTCTTACCTGGACCAGCTGGGGTCGGTCGGTCCAGAACTGGTCTTACCTGGAGCAGCTGGGGGTCGGTCCGGTCCGGAACTGGTCTTACCTGGAGCAGCTGGGGGTCGGTCCGGTCCGGAACTGGTCTTACCTGGAGCAGCTGGGGGTTGGTGTACTGTAGAGCTGCCATCTCCTGCTCGAGCTCGGCCTGTGAGTTTCTTGTCTGAGGCGGTCTGGTCCAGTTTCCGGTCAGAGTTTGGGTCTGAGCCGGGGCCCGACAGAGGACTTTGTTCTCGGCCCAGGCCTGGGGACAGAGGGGGTGGGGTTAGGGCGGGTCTGAACCAGGTTAGACCGGGATAGACTGGGTCAGACCCACCTGCTGAAACTGGGCCGGGATGGGTTTGGCGTAGGGCACTTTCTTCTGTGGGACCTTCTTGGAGTCTTTGCCCATGACCTCGTCCACGCCCCAGTCCAGACCCGGGATCGACATCTCCAGGTCCGGGCCAGACTCTTTACCTGGAACAGTTCAGCATGGATTTAACAACGGTTTATAGGGGATTAGTGAAGAGACCTGTTCTAATCCAACTAAGCAGCCTCAGACCTAACCCTTCACCCGAGTCCTGGAGGCGTCTGGGGAGGGAAAGCACTCACTGTTCTGCTCCTGCTCCATGGCGGCCTTCAGCTGATCTGGGATCCCCATTCCCGGGATCGCAGCCACGCTGTTGGGCTCCACGTCATCTGGAAAATAGAACAATCTTTAAATAAAAACATAATAATAGACTTCCGGTTATGGCTGAAAGCTAAAAAGTCACGCCGGACGGTGAGCGCTGCAACAATCCTGAACAATTCTTTAAATAAATGTTTGTGAATGCTCCAAAAATAATCTGGGAGTTACTTCTGACACAAGATGCCTGTCCACGGAAAAGCGAGTAAGAAAAAATCAAAATCAACCACGCAGATTAAGCTTACAGAGTTCGGATCACAAACGACTAACAAGGAGGCTAGCGAAGCTACTGAGACTAGCACAACACCAACGCAGCAGATCGTGGGAGACCTGCACGGCGCTAAAGAAGAAATATTGGAGGAAATACGGAAACTTAACTCAGACTTTACTGGAAGATTTGACGGAGTTATGAAAGCGATAGAGGGAGTAAAAATGGAGATGTCCGAATGTGCAGAGAGAATGACTCGCGCGGAAGAGCGCTTATCCAGCGTGGAGGACCGGCAGAATGGCATGAAAGCTAATATTGAGAGCTTAGAGAAGAGAAATAAACAAAGTAACATATGGAAATGAGGTCTCGACTTATTAACCTCAGGTTAGTGAATCTCCCCGAAGGTGCTGAAGGCCCGGACACCACAGGATTTTTAGAGAACTGGATGCCAGAAGCACTGGACTTGAACCCGATGAGAAGCCCCCTAGCGCTGGAGAGGGCTTACCGCGTTGGTCCAAAGAGAGACTCGGAAGCTCCCCCGAGAACGGTAATCATGAAATTCCTCAATTGCAAACAGAAAGACATGGTTCTTATATTCTCGCATAGATTACATTTTAATATCAGCAGACCTGCTAGCTAATATATCTGGCTGTTCCTATGACAGTATTCTAATATCAGACCATGCTCCCTGTAATATGACACACAAACACAGAGACCTAGTGTCAGACCCTCCCAGATGGTGCTTGCATCAGAAATGGCTTAAGGATAAAGAGATCCTTGATTATGTCGGGAATAAAATAAATGACTACTTTAGTATAAATACTACTCAAACTACAGCTTGTATTAGATGGGAAGCCTTCAAGGCCTATTTAAGGGGATTTATAATTTCTTATACCTCCTCAAAATCTAAAGAACGACAAAATGTAATAAAGAATCTGCAGACAGAGCTGCCTCCAACATACTAAGATTAAACCAATCTTTCTATGAGCAAGGTGAAAAGCCCTGAATTTATTTCTAGACAAGATAAACATACCTACTATTACCGAAGACTTTAAACAACAGTTGGATGCAGAACTTAATGAGGAAAAAATAAACAGAGCAATTGATTGCATGAGACCGGGTAAAAAGGCCGGACCCGACGGGTTTCCAACTGACTTCTATAAAAATTTTAAAAGAAATTATCAAAACCAATTTTGGAAATGTTCCAGGAGGCATTTAAGGATGGTTGCCTCCCTAAATCAATGACGGGGGCTCTAAGTATATTATTACCTAAACCAGGAAAGCCTAGCAACAAATGCGAGAATATGAGACCAATAAGTTTACTTAACTCTGATTTAAAAACACTTCTTAAATTATTGGCAACACGTTTACAGGATACTCTCCCATCTGTGATCCACAGAGATCAAAACAGCTTTATTTCAAAGCCCCCAAGGCCTACACAATGTAAGGAGGGTCCTAAACATTATTACATTATGGATTGGACAACACCTCTAACGCAGCTTTCCTCACACTGGATGCGGAGAAGGCATTTGATAGAGTTGAGTGGCCCTATCTTTTTAACGTCTTAACCCGTTTTGGCTATGGTGTCAAATTTCGAAAATGGGTGCAATTACTATATCTAAATCCGACTGCAGACGTTCTGACGAACAAAAATGTGTCTAAACCTATCTTGATTAAACATGGATGCCGCCAGGGCTGCCCAACAAGCGTGCTGCTGTTCGCCCTAGCGATGGAGCCTTTGGCCATAGCTGTGCGTTTACACCCATCTATAACAGGGATCACAACTGATCATGTAGAACACAGGCTGCCACT